>PVJL010004385.1:0-130812 GCA_004026885.1 Lyroderma lyra
CCCCCCCCCGCATTACCCTCTGAGTTTTTGTTTCTTTGTTGCTTTCAGTTTTATATTCCATATATGAGTGAAGTCATATGGTCCTTGGTTTTTTCTGTCTGGCTTATTTCTCTTAGCATGATGAACTCAGGATCCATCCATTTTGTTGCAAATGACAGTATTTCATTTTTGCTTATTCCCCCTTTGCTTTAAGTACTGAGTTGCACTACTTGTTTTATTTTCCAAGCATATTCCTGGATATTCTCATGCATTCTTGATTAGGAAACTGCAGAAAATTTTAAGTATTTTAAAATGGATTTTAAGTATTAACTATTGAATGTTATCAGCAGAAATTGGTACAATTGGCAAATTATGAGTGATTTTTATTGATAATGCTTATCTTCAAGTTAAATACATTTTACCATAAAATGATAGAAAAAAATTTTAGAAATCACTTCTCTATTTTATTTCTACCAGTTCTGTCCTTGGTTAGTGATAAAATTAACTCCTACAGGAACAAATTTCTGAAAATAGTAAAAAAGAAGTAAAGGACATACATCTATGTATGTTTTGTAGATTATTTGAAAGTCTACCAAAATTATTTCATATTTTAGATAATTAAGTTTTAGTATGATTTTTGTCATAAGAAACTGATGAGTTAATTATAAATGTTGATTTGAGAGTGAACTACAAAAGTATCAAACAATTTAACAGTCTCTAATAAGTTTCTACTTCAACTTTTTACAGTAAATACCTTTATCAAATTTGTGATAGTATTTATGAAAGTCATTAAACATATTTTATCCATTTTTATTAAGATGGTAAGAGACAAATGCTTTTTTTCCAGATGACTCTCGCGTCATTCAAGAACAAGCTTTATACTTTCATTAGTCTTTCTCACCTCCAAACACATAGATATTATTATCCTTTCCATCCATTTCTAATCCTGTGACTTTTCCTATATTGTTGCTTACATTTTTATGTATCTATGCTTTGTGTTCCTAAGTCAAAGCAACCAGTTAGGTGTTATACTATATCACAGGCTTCATTGTGCATTGCATAGGGTAGGGTCCTCAAAAAATGCATTTCTGAAATATAAGTTCAATATAAAATTATTTAGAATCATTAAATCTTCATGAAACCTAAATCTTAATGAAACCTATACATATGCTGAATGTGAACCAGAGAATTAAACTTACACATGCATTTTAATACTAATCTGGAACAACATTGATTTAAAAATGATTTTATCTATGAAGCAAGAATACAAAATCCATTAAAACTTAACATCTAAAATAGGTATGACGAGAGTGCCTATTTATGATGCTCATTTCAAAGCATCTCCTCTTAACCAATGTTTTATAATTGGGTAAATTTTGAGTCATGAAATAAATTAAGCAGGTTGTGACTAGTATTTTTGTTAAAAATATAGAAAAGAGAAAATTTAAGTACATCACAAATGGTTGAGTCTGTATTTTTAAATAAACATTCATTTCATTTGTGTGTGTGCACCTTGTGGTATATATTACTGTGGGATATAGGCTGAAAAAAAGTGGGTTTTGTACTTCGTTTTTTAAATCTACAATTCAGGTTTTTCTTTACTTCCTCCCTTAGAAAATAACATAGAATACTAAAATGTTCTGACTGCCTATAAAATAAGAATTTTAGACACACTAAGAGATTTGATAGTTGGTTTCAGAAAGGTGACCTTAAGGTAAAGGTAGGTAAACTGCATAAATGTCAAAATATGGTTGAAGTTGTGAGAAGTAATTATTTTCCTAATGGAGCTAAATGTGGTGTGTTTAGATCTATGACTATTACTGATTTTTCATAGCACAGCTCATCTCAAATGCTCAGTATAGCAAAATAATAAATATAAGGCAAAAGATAAGTTTGTTTCTGTTTCTTCCCACCTTCCTTTCCATCTTAAAACAGGTATTTATTAACTAGTTACAGGAGTGCAAATCAAACTGCTACCTTAACAGAATAGTTGTAATGAGAACGATGTATTCCCTGAGAATAACAGAAACTTTGCCTCCTTCAAATAAATAACATTTTCAATAAAGTTTATCTGTCTAGCCAAAGTAAATAATCATTTCTTAAATTGTTACACTTGCCATTCAACTCATTCTATATATTTAAATAAGTACTTAAAATTCTGTACAGAATTTAAAAGAGGGAAATTGAAAGAGGAGAAAATTGTGTATAGAATTTGAAAGGGAGGCAATATACTGTATAAGTGGGATGAAATATATCTACCAAACAATAAAATAAGAATTATGTTATACAGAAATGTTTTAATAAAATTTAAACATTTCATTGCTTACTGTTTCACCTTATTTCAGCCTTATAATGTTGGCAAGTTTATTAAGAGCATTAAAGTTTTTTTCAGACATGATGCCAGCTCCCTTTCAGTTATAGATATTTAAAACTTAATTTGGTTAAAACCTTAGCTAAACACAAAATTTTCTAAGGAACTAAAATAAGAATCTGTAAGTCAAAGCTTATTCCAATTACTTGACCAATGCAATACGCAGCCTATTGAATTAAGAAAGGATTTATACTACTAACCAGCAGAGGGAGCCAAGTCAGTCCTTAAAGGTAGGAGTACAAAGGAAGACCACATGACTTCCTGTTTTGAGTTTTGACTGTTGTGGCAGCTCTTCTCTTTTTGAGTCTAGTTTACCAAAAAGCTAAGTAAAAGTATAGAAAGGCTACCAATGTACCAGATATGGATAGGGTGACGATTTTTAACTTTTAAAATTACCTTACAGGAAGCAAACTGAAAGAACATCTTATACTCTGTTTAAATTACAGGCAGGCCAGAGGAAGAATATTTGGCATAAAAGAGAATTCTTTAAAACCAGATGTTAGAAATTGAGTAAGGAGTTCCCTGGTGGTGTAGTGGCTTAAGGCTTCGGCTCTGGCGCTGTCAACGCTGCGGCCTGGGTTCGATTCCTGGCCAGGGAACTACCCACATAAGAAAGAAAGAAAGAAAATAAATAAAACAGCTGTTTAAAAAAAAGAAAGAAAGAAATTGAGTAAGTAAGATGTGCAGTTAGATACTGATTTCCTTTCTACTACAGGTGGCAAACTGTGGATCAGAGCAAAGCAATAATAAGCTCATCAACCATTAAGCAGAGTAAATTCAAATAGAAATGTTTTAGTATTATAACCTAAGATGGAAAAACCATAGAAAATAGTATCTTAGAGCCATGATGTATTACTGGCCAGAAATAACAGTGAACCATTTCTTAATTTCATTTTTATTTAAGCTGAAATTAGTCTCTGTTAGGCACATTTTAAAATTACAAATTACAAAGTTGACACAATAAGTAGATTGACCTTACATTAAATTTATATGGACTTTTGATAGTCTAAGAAACAATTAGTAATGATTATAGTAAAATAATATGAGTTGATTTTTTCAATTTAAAAAAATAGGATTGTTTTCAGTACTCTTTATTAACAAAAGGTAATACCTATTTTTGACATATTTGGAGAAATACAGTAGCTAAATGATAATTGTACTGTCAACTTAGTATCTTCTAAGAACTTCCAAATGCCCAATAGAATGATTATTTGAAATAAAGCTGTAAGAACTGTTAGCTAACCTCATAAAAATAAAAATTTTAAAGGCCCAAACAATTTTAGTTAAATAATAAACTAAATTATGCTAGTCTAGCCACTTACGCATTGCAAAGTTTATGGAAATATACTGTCCAAAGCATAGAAGGACAATGGATTCAGGCAAGTTTTAGATACAGGTATATTTATTTAAGTGTTTATTCATTCCAAAAATACAGTTTTGAACACTATAGGATATGGAGGATATCTTCATTATGAACTAAACAAAATTATTCTATTTTGTTGGAAGATTTCATTTTATTAATATTCAATAACATTTAATTCAGTAAATTAATTTCATTTATTCAATAAAATTAAAGATTTAATTTGCATTATTATGACAGTCATAGAAATCCAATATGCAACCCATTGAATCCAAGGAGATGGAACTTAGAGGCAAATATTTAGTTCTAGAAGGTAGATTGTAAACCTCTGTAGCTGTTTCTATAATGCTACCATATAATAAACTTGTGTCAAATCAGTTAATCATAGCAATGATATACCAGAAATAAAATTCATCTGGTATCAGTCTCAGAGACATTTTTATGCCAAAACAGCAATTCAACTGGTACTACTACTACTAATTATGTGCTTTAACATGCAAGTTGTGATGAATATGTGCTATTAGAATTGTATAACCAGCCTGACCTTTTAAATTATATTTTGAATTTTGTAAATGTTTCCAACAGTGGGAAAATACGATAATGATCTTTTTAAAATTCCATTAATAAGATTGCAATAGTTTTGCCATGAACCATTTCCTTATTGATAAGCATAATAATGGATTAACTCATAAAAGTCCAATAAAAACCACTTACTTTGTCACCAAAGTTAACATTTAAAGTCTATTAAATTTTTAGTATTTTTTTGTTTCATTTAATTTTTATCTAATAATGTAAAATTGACTGTAATGATAAACTCAAAACCAAGTAAAGGAAGGAAAGAAAATAGCTCATACCTGGTCGTATTTCAAAGTAGGGAATGGTGACATTAGGAAAAGCACCAAGAAAATAACTTCCAGTGAACAATATCAGGAGGTTTGAGTAAGGAATTTTGCTTTTCCTAAAAAAATTAAATACGAATTTTTAGTCAGGAATTTATTCCACACATGAATACTGCTTTTTAACACGGCTCTTAAACCTTTAGAATACGAAGGCTGTCCAGAAAAAAAACCCCAGCCATAAACACCTCTATTTTTCATATTACATGGCTGGATACTTTTCAGATAGCCCTCGTATATTATTTTTTTAAAAAAACAGCACCAAAACCCAAACGACTTTAGTAGTCATGTTTCTAATTTTTCAGTTTCTTTCTGTCTTACACTTTTGAATTCTGTACCCCTTCTTAAAGTACCTCTCTCATGTAGCTCTCTTGATGTTGCCTTCTTCCTAATTCTACCATCAGCTTTCTGCAATACATCTGGATGATTCTTCATGATTATATCCTGGCAAACTATGTAATTTTTTCTTGATTTAAGGGAAAATATCTTACATTATGAATTTAGATCTATATGCTAAAGTATTTTAAATTTGAAGAACTTATTGCATATCATAGTATTTCCGTAAAATTTTTTGAATATCATTTTATGCTAGGAGCCTAGAATTGATAATGACTTAATGTTTAATCCTGTTTTTACATGCAATTTTTTGGACTTTAATTCTATCTACAATATTGCTGTAAAAACATCATAGTTGTGAAATCTGGCTCTTTAAAAAAATGCTCACCAGAAAACTGGTTTGAAACTCTTCTGACTACAATGTAACTATTATATTAAATATTTTAAGAGTTAAGTATGACCTATATTTTTAGGAATATTGTTGTATTCTAAGAGTATCAGACGACAATGTACTTCCTAAAGAAATTTTTAATCTGGGGGGACAAGTTGTTCTTTACTTAAGAATGTGCAACATTTTTATTATTGTAAACTATAGATCAGTCAACAAATATGTGACTAGCACCTATGTACTGGAAACAGTGAATACAAATGAATAACCTTTTCTCTTTTCTTATATAACTCAGCCCAGAGGAAGAGTAGATCAAATACATTTACAACAGTGAGATAAATGACTATGAGTTGTATCCAGAGTGCTATGAAAGTACCAAAGATAACTGGAGGTTTTGAGAAAACCTTCACAGGAGAGGTGAAATCTGAACATTAGCGAAGGATAAATAATATTCTAGGCAGAGAAAGACAGGAAGGAAGTAAATCAACCATTCTAAGGAGGAAGATGAACTATATATATGTGTGTGTGTGTGTGTGTGTTTAAAAAGTATAGGTGCATGAGAAAGTTCTTTGTATTTCATAATCTGAAAATTGCTTTGGTGACAATGTAGATTAGGTAAAGAGGCTGGGATCTGCTACTCCAGTATAGTGTTTGGATTTTACCCCATATTTAATGGGTAAATAATTTTACACCCAAGATAATATAAAATTTGCATTTTAGAATAAGAAAATTAACATTAAAAAGAAGTACCTATTACATTAGAAAAAAAAATACTTAGTGAAAATGTGGTGGACCTGGAAGTTTCATACAATTTAGAAATATGTATCCAGCTGAGTATGCACACTGTTTGCACAGTACTTTCTCATCTGGACTCAACGAGGCTACAATACTTTTGTAATTTCAATTAAAACATAAAGAAGCTTAGGCAACTGAATGAGGAAGGATGGCATGTCAGAAAGGCTGGAGAAATGTGAATCAATAAGAAAGCTAATGTAATTGTTTAAGAGAGACATGAGGGCTAGCTACAGGAGCAGGGCTGGAGAGAAGGAGGTAGATTAAAGTAGAATCAAGGACTTATTGAACCAATGAATATGTAAGGTAAGTGTGGGAAGGGGAGAATTCAAGTATGTATGACAATTCAGGTTTAGTTCTCTGGGTGGACTCTGCTGTCAGTAAGTGAGGTGGACATACAGAAAGTATGGAAAGTATAGGCTGAGGACAGAGAAGAGTAAGATAAGTATAAAGAATAAATTTAGCCTGGGATAAATTAAATTTGATTTGCCTATTAGACTCCCAGTTAGAAATAATGCAGTAGGCAACTAAAAATATGTATGGGTTCTCAGGAGACAGAGCTTAAGACATGAGAATCGTCTTCATGTAAGTGACAGCTGATGCATAGAGTTGAACCCAGGGCGAGTTTATAAAATGAGAAAGAGCCAAAGAATTATAAGTACCACTAAGGAAAAAGCAAGCTACCAAAGACTGATATGATTTCGTAATCCACCACTTTCTCTCTAAAATATTTGAAAAGGACTATTTACAAGACACTTAGTTAAATATTATTAAAAAAATGCTTGGCTCTAAGGTTAATAACCTATAAAATCTTATCTAATCATGGACGTTATTCTATTACTATCTCTTATACCTGAAAATGGGAGAGTGGGAGAACAGAGGTTGGTTTCTGAAGAGAATAGAAAAAGTTAATAACATTTTGTTTTTAAGCAGCAAATTCTTAACATTACATAATACTTATAAATGAGATCTAGAAAGTCTAGTTACAGCTTCCAAACTTTCCAAGTAGTTTGTCTATATCAGCCCCAAAGTATACACGCTTCTAACTATTCTTGCTGCTTCACATAAATCATTCCTACTTAACTGTTTCTCTTACTGCCATTGCTCTCACAATATCTATCCAATCATTGGTTTCCTTTGTCTCCATACATTATGATTCCTTTAAGTCAAGGGTAATATCACAGTCTTCATTGTTCCTGTCACCTAGTAGTAGTAAGACAAAAACTAGCATAACAGGGTGGAAATGAAGATTATTCTGAACATATATTCCAGAGACAGTCATGTTTTTCAGTAGTAAACCACAACAATCAGATATCCATATATCTGTAGGCCACATACATTTTAAGTTATAACAATAATGAAATTATAGTCTGTTAACTATTCAAAAGTATTTAGTATATAGTGTCCAAATAGTTTAATCAGCTTTATTCATATAAAAGTGCATGGTTATGGGCCAATTACTAGTCTTCAATTAGTTTTGAAAAATCTATGAGAATATTGTTGTACAACAGGTCAAACTTTGCTCAAAAACCAAAGGCTATTCAACAAATGGTACTGGGACAACTGACAAAAGATGCAGAAGAATGAAGGTGGACCCTTACTTCATACCATATGTAAAAATTAACTCAAATGGATCAATGACTTAAATATAAGAGCTAAAACTATAAAACTCTTAGAAGAAAACATAGGGAGAAATCTTTATGACCTTGGATTTGACAAAAGGTTTTAAGATATGACATGACATCAAAAGTATGTGCAACTAAAAATAAAAAAAAAGAAAAGAAAGAAAGAAAAAAATATTGTGTTCCCAAATTAAAAACGCTTATGCTTCAAAGGACACAAGAAAGAAAGTGAAACAAAAAGAGAGAAAACCACCACAGAACAGGAAAAATATTTGTACTTCATATATCTGATAAGGGATCTGTATCTAGAATATATAAAGAACACTTAGCACTCAATAATAAATAAACAAATAACCTAATTTAAAAATGGGCAAAAGATCTAAATAGGTATTTCTCCAAAGAAGAAATACAAATGGCCACTAAGCACATGAAAAGATGCTCAACATCTTGAGTCACCAGGGAACTGCAAATCCAAACCACAACGAGATACCACTTCATAGCACTAGGATGTCTAGAATGAAAAAATCAAATAACAAGTATTGGCAAAGATGTGGAAATATTGCTAGTGGGAATGCCAAAAAGTGCAGCCCTTTTGGGAAGCAGTTAGGCAATTCCTCAAATAATTAAACATCTAGCTACTATATGACCCAGCAATTCTACTCTGAGGATATACCGAAGAAAAATAAAAACATATAAGGGCTGTGAGGAAAAAATCCAGCCATAAATGTCTCATATTACATGGCTGGATACTTTCTGAACAGCCCTTGTATGTCCACACAGAAATTTGCACACAAATGTTTAGAGTAACATTACTTGGAATCACCAAAATGTAGAAACCACCTAAGTGTCCACCAACTGAAAAACGTGCAAACAAAATGAGCTATATCCATATAATGGTATATTATTTGGCCATAAAAAGGAATGAAATACATGCTGTAAATGGATTCATCCTGAAATCATTATGCTAAGTCAATCACAAAAGACCACATACTATATGATTCCATTCACATGAAAGGCCAGAATAGGGAAATCTATAGAGACATAAAGTAAACGAGCAGTTACTTAACGCTGTGAGTGTGGTGGATGAGTGGATAGAAGTGGTGATGGTTAAAGGGTACACACAGGGTTCCTTTAGGTGGTGTAAAAATGTTTTCAAATTGTGATGATGGTTGAACACAACATCATAGGATTTTATACTAAAATCCATTCAGTTGTATACTTTAAATAAGTGAATTTTATGGCATATGAACTCTATCTCAACAAAGCTTTTAAATAAGAAAACAAGGACTTACATATATAGACAGGGCACATCTCAGTTTCCACTCCAGGTTTACATTACTGAAAGCAGCCCTCAGATTTAACTTCCATGGTTTCAGGAAAGGGAATATAACATACATTAACAGAGCTGGAAGAATTGCAAGAATTTGGCCATGGAGTCAGAAATTTCAGAATAGTAATGTGTGATGTATATGTATTCATTCCTCAATATCCTTCAGATACTATGGATTCTTAGTGAGCATAGTTTACTTTTACTTCAATCAGTTCCTCTTTAAGTAGAACCATGTTGACAAGGCAGATGCTTAAATAATTCAAATACATCACTCTAAAGTCAGCTGCAGAAACTTAAAAGCATAATTCATACTAATGAAAATTTGTAAATTTCTTTAGAAATCCTGATTTTTATTTCTACCAAATAACTTGACAGTTCTTCAAATTCTGTGATTCTATTTAGCACAAGGCAGTTCCGATATGGCACATGAATGCACATTTCAAGTAACATTTACCCACTCATGTTCTGGTTTGAATATTCATAACTATATTGCCTTCACCAACTCATCAGTTCTTTTATTTTTTTCTTTCTCTGCACCCTCAAATTCAGTGTATTCAAATATCTTGCTTGCAGCACCAAACAAAAAATATAATGTTAGATATTTGGTCTCTGTTATGGACTGAATGTTCGTATCCTCCCCCAAATTTTATGTTGAAGCCCTAACCACTAATATGATGGTATTAGGAAATAGGGCCTTTGAGAGGTAATTAGGTTTTGAGGTCATGAGGGTAGAACGCCTACAATGGGATTAGTTCCCTTATAAGAAGAGGCACCAGAGATTCCTTTCTCTGCCATGTGAGGATAGAGCAAGAAGGTGGCCATCTGCGAGCCAGAAAGGCAGCACTTAACCGAGAAACAAATCTGCTAGTACTCTGTGTTAATCTTCCCAGTCTCCAGAAATGGGAACAATAAATGTCTGTTTTTTAATCCAGCCAGTGTATGATATTTTGTTACAACAGCTCAAGATGACTAAGACAGGCTCAGACAAAGTTGGATCCCTTTGATGACAAGTTTTACATCTGAAGTAAAGTCAGGGGAACTCTCTTCAACAAGTTTGCACAATTTAGCTATTTCACTGCATTAAATAAAATAACCTACATCAATTGCATTTAGAATAGCACAGTGACAACAGTAACAATAAAAAACTTAAAATAGTCCTAACAACAAATGTATGGAATCTATATTTAAAAATGTGCAAAACTACACTGAGAGCTATAAAAAAAAAAGCCGGAAGAAGAGAATTGTTCTCAAATTAATTTATAAGTGTTCTTTTTGTAGAACTTGGAAAAATGATTCTAAAATTCATGTGGGATAATAGGTGAAAACAAAGACTTTTTTAAAAAAAGAATTATGGGTGGAGGAACCTTGCCTCTATAAATATTAAAACACATTATAAAGCTAAAATAATTGTAACATAATGGTTTTAGAAATTACAGATAGTTGGAGGAAACTCCAGTATGTCATGACCCAAAAGAGAAAGACTATTTAACAAATGATGTTGGAATATGGCTTTTTGTAAATCCAGTTTTGTTAAAATCAAAAACCTAAAAACATCTTCGTTAACAACTCTCTCCTTTTATGTCCCCTACTGCACCAATGCAACCAATCACCAAATCGTGTTCATTTTATCTTTGAAATATATGTTGAATCTGTCTACTTTTCTCTGTCTTCAGTAACATGAACTTTGTCATTAGTTATCATTGGTAGCCAGCAGAAGCTGTCATCATTTCTCACCTATTAACTGTAATAGCTTATTTGCCGGGCTTCTCAAATCCACGAAAACCTCCTCCAACTCTTTCTTCTGCTGCCACAGTGACCTTTTGAAAACATAAATTTGATCATGTAAGCCTCCTGCTTAAAACAAATGGTTCTCATTACCCTTAAGATAAATACTAAAATGCTTAATATAGCACAAGACTGCATAGTGTGACTTTGCCTACCTATCCAGGCTCACCTCATTTCACATTAATCTCTACCTCACCGTCCACGCTCCAGGAACTCTGGCTCTTTTCCCAGTGCTTTGAACCATACCTTGCTTCCTCTGCCAAAGACCCCACAATTCCTTTCCTTTAGGGTACTTACATCACTTGGCATTTATACATTCATCAGTGTGATTATTTGATTTATGTTTGTCTTTACCACCTAAACTGTAAATTACACTGGAGCAGAGACCTGTCTGGTTTACCAGCACCTAACAGAATATTTGGTTAATAAATATTCACTGAATGGATAACTTAATATATAAATGAAAGATAAATACAATATAGATTCCCATATTACATTCGTTAAAATAAATTACAAATGAAATTCTAAAGTTTAAATGTAAAAACAAAATAAATACATTTTTTATAATTATAGTTCACTTGGGCAAATTAATAGAACTCAGAACGTGAATAGACTTTTAAAAATATTTTTGAGGAAATTATAGAAGAAAATAACACTGCTTTTGATATAAAAGAAATAAAAATTTAAATGTGTACCAATTTGTTTTAAAAATATATAATATAATCTAAAGAATATTAGATTATAGGAGAATAAGCTCATAATATAAAGATATATGTACACATATATACACACACATAAATATTATAACCCCAATTTTGTAATTTAAAAGTTGGTTAGAAAGAAATACACCAAAATGTTACCTCAGAAAGGTGACTTAAAAGTAATTATCTTCTCCATACATTTTTTACCCAAACTTTTTATTATTGACCAAGAACAACCAACCAAAGATTCATACTTTTAATGTTACTAAAGAATTATTCTGAAATATTGCCGAATCCAGACAGATCATTTCATCAAACTTGCATGGAATGGAGAATTTCCATGCTTTATAATCTATTCAGAACTTAAAAGTGATTAAAATTAACCAGTTCATTTTTATTAGACTAAGGATCCTGAGACTAAAATATGACCAAAATATTCTTAAAACAGAAACTGAAGAAAATCCTGAATTAAATACTAAAACTCTTATAGTAATTTAAATAATCCACCATAACAAATATGTTCATAACATGATTGCAACTGATAATATGTAGTACATTATATAAATCAGTTAAATAAAAAAATACACATTTTATATGATCATCCCAGCAAGATGCCCAAAAGGTGTTTAACATGCATCACATGTAAAATCTCTTGGAAAGTAAGTCAGTGGGGATGGGAAATTATTCAATAAATGGTACAGTGAAAACTGACTAGACATTTGGAAAAAAGCTACTTATTGTCTCATTCATCTTCATATACCAAATTCTTTAAACAGGTAGAATTAAAAATCAAGCTGTATAATTCTTGAAGAAAATATAAGGAATTTATACCAAATTTTTGCTTGAAGAAGGATTTCAAAGCTTAAAAATGTATGAAAAGAATTTTAAAGGGAAAATATAAATAAATTAAGTTATAATATTCACAATTATAGGACCCCAAAATCCAACATTTTAGATTAATGATCAAATTTAATCTAAATTTTAAATAGAAAATTCATCCGAGTGATATAAGTTAAGATTTTTATAATAATAAGTGATAAATCAGAGACTTTCTTCATTCATCCCTTAGTAGTTTCTGGAGGATTTAGCATATATATGCTAAATATATATATTCTCCCCAAATAATTGTATTTCAGTTAAAAAATATGAAATTCTGAGGTTATTTTCCTTCTCCTACACTATTATCATAAGGAATATCCTATAGCTTGAAGTAAAATCTAGAGAGAAAACCTGACTGTAAATTTGGATAGGACTTACTAAATTACACATTTTGGTAAATCACTAACTTTTTTGTGAACATGTTGACAATGTGATATTGTCTTTACCGAGTTTATTTTAACATGAATTAAATTAGACTGTGTCATTATCCTAACATTTCCCAAATTATTTCACAGAACTTTAGTTCTGCAAAATGATCCAGAGATAGAGGATTCTTTGGCCATATTTCCCTCTTGAAGATTTATCATATCAACACGTTGACTGTTCTGAAAAGTTCCTCAATGAAAAAAAAACAAACAAACAACCTGTTAAGTTTTGTTTCATTCAGCATTTTTGATCACAGGATCCTTTTATCATATAACCTCTATTAATATCTTTAATAATAGAGTATTTTTGTGGGAAATCACAATACCAAATTCCATATTGAACTGACAATTGTGCAAACATTTTTAGCATGGAGAGAATACATATTGTTCAAAAATTTTTTTCTAACTAAACCAAATAGGCTCACATGTTTAAAACAGGCCCAGTTCTCTTAACTACATATTATTAAAGCTTATGGGTTTTTGTTATATAGATAAATTTGTTATACAAGTCAACACATTAACGTTTACCTTTATCTTTTTAATACTTTCAACAATTTAAACCTTAAGTTTTAAAAGAAACTTGAGCAGATATAAGTAATTTATTTTGGTAAAATCAATAAGATTTTTCTTTTAATATGAAGTGGCAGGATTTATATGGAATAAGAAATACAATATTGCAAGAATGGGTCGATTTTAAGCCTATTTTCATTAAATAAATGCAAATGTTTCATCCTAAAATGTTATATTTTTATGTCTAACCTTTGCTGTTATTAATGTAAAATTTCATTTCTGTGTAAAATAGAGAATTTCCTCAAGCACACACCTTAAAAATTTAGATTTAAACAAGTGATTGCTAGAACTTGGGATAATCATTTAATTCTTATAAATAAGTCATTTAATTCTCTAACCCCCTGTTCCTTCATTTATCAATTAGAAATTGTAGTTGTGGCTAACTCATTTAGTTAAGGATAAGAATTAAAGGAATAATACTTACGAAGTTTTAGTATAGTGCTTCACACATAATTAATTCTAAATAAATGTTTATAATTATTTAACTATTTCAAGTTTTAATTCTATCTCTGGTATTATGTGACTTACCCAAAATAACCCAGCGCTTGTATTTTTAAAATAACAATCCAGCTAATAAAATACTATCTAAAATGGTTGTAAATATATTTCAACGAAAATAATATTTTTAAAAATCCTTAGATACCACTTGAGAATTTAAAGAATGCTTTTCCTCTTTAATTTCTCTCCTCCTCCAAAAAATAAAAATTATCAGTTAACTTTTCACAGATTCTTATGAAACTTTCCATGTTACTGAAATCATAAACCAAGAACATCCTTAGCTATACTAAGAAATGAGTATGCCATAAATAAGGTACTATAAGACTGTACCAATTTCACTAATAAATGAACTGTTTGAAAATGACTGGCTCAAGTCACAGAGCATTTATGGAAAAGACAAAAATAAACTGTGCAAGTCCTAATACTCAGTTCATTAACATATGAAATAAAAGCCCCGAATATATACAGCTATTCACACCCAAGTTATCACAGAAATAGTATAGGTACTGAAGAATTATTGGTTATTGCTTATTATATGCTCTAGGAAAAATGGTTACTAATATCGTTAAGACTTTAGTTGGTTTAAAAGAAAGGATTAAAAAATACCTTTCACATCTTCAATTCTGCTTTGGTTAAATGCAAAAGACAAAATGTCTACATTTTCACTTTGGCTCTACCACAGACAAGTAATGTGACCATTTTGAATTAATCTTTCTGGTTAAACTGTCTCAGCTTAAAATGAGGAAGTAAACCTAAGTAACTGCTAACTCCTTTACTTAGGGGCAGCAAAGTACTGTGGAAAAAAGCATGGATTTAGGAGTAAAATCTGGGTTTCCATCTTTATGCTACAGTTCTGTATGTTCAAGCAAATTAGCTTTCCAAAATGACATTTAATTTGTTTTTGTTTTTTTCAGTGAGAAGTGAGATAAAGCATGTAAAGGCCTTGGTAGGTGCACAGGTGGTGAATAAAAGTATCTTCTTGTCCAACCTACCTTTCTCTTGTTTCTTGTAGAAACCTCAACTTTTTCTTTGGACTGGTTTCAACTAGTAACCAAAAATCTGAGCACGTGGATATTTTTCTATTTATTTTAAACAATAAAAGACATAAACATCAAATTACATGTAATTTAATTACACATTTAATGAATAACCTTCGTTGAAACCACGACTGTCCAAGACATATGGTTTTCCTCCTACTATTATTGTACACAGCCACGTTCTCAGGAGTATAAAATATTTCAAGTGTAAAGTTTAAATGCAGATTCTATTTATAGTACCTGAGCACATCCCACGTGCCCTCCCAACCCTGACCTTCTGCACACCTACCTGAGGAAAGAACTAAGCATTCCTATTAGCTGTTCATAATTTGGGGAGACTTCCTGAAGAGGGTCAGATGAGTGCTTGTTATTTCTGGAAGATGACATACTAACAGGGCCTTGGTGTTTCTAGAGAATTGCCTAATTAGTAGTAATAAGAAGGAGAAAACTGTGAAGCCACTTACCTGAGCGGGAAGCCTCAGATTAAACCATTCTTAGCGAGTTCCTATTTGAGAGAGAAAGAGGATACCAACTTCAATTTTTCACCTCAGATTCACTTATTTCATTGCAAGTTTGTTTATTGTAATGTATTCTATTGATTTCATTGGTGATAATTAAGTTCTTTTGTTAAATAGGGAGCTACATAAGTTATATTTCTAAGATAATCCCCCCACCGCTCTGAAAAAAATGGAAGCGTCCACTGGCCGTCCTTGTGGTCCACACTGGGCTCAGCTAGTGACTCTGCGAGTGGCTCGCTGGATGTATGTGGCTGGGAATTTGGCTGCGTGCGTGGCTCTGTGTGTGTATTACGGAGGAGGAGAAGGGGCTGTAAATTGTAGTATTGCGAAGACAATGTTCTTATTTACAGAGTTGGCCGATTCTAATGTTTTAAAATTTAAATAATGAGAAAAGGAAAATATTAAGAAAGAAATCATATTGGCATTACGAATTACTCAAACTAAATGAACCTGTTTTAGTTTTACTTTTTACAAAATTGACGGTGATGTGAATTAATATATATTTTTCTAAATATAAAGCATTAAATAAAGAGTTTAAAGTTTGTGAAAAATAAAATGTGAAGTCTATACCTCACATGAGAGCAGTTTTGTGTTTTTCCGACTTTAATTATAATACAGTCACTGTTTTAAAAAATCAAAACAAAACAATATACAAAAGCATAAGTGAAGATAATACAATCACCTGAAATCTCACCACTCAGATAAGCACTGCTAAAATTTTGTTAAACAGTTTCCTAGTCATCTTATAGTCCACACGTAACACACTAACATAGAGACACACATATATACATATTTACATTTATTTTACAGGACTAGACATTCCATATGCATACTGCTTTGTATATTGCATTTTAATGAAAGAATTCTTTATTTTATGTCATTATATCATGTACAGCTTTGTATGTCATTTTATATGACTGGGTAGTATGGTTGAATGATACGTTGTTTAATCAACTATTAAAGAATAGGTTGTTTCTAAGTATTTATAATATATAAATAATACCATAGAGAATATTCTTCCTTATATATGATCTTTTAGTACTTGTTGGATTATCACCTTAAGATAAATTTCTAGAAATGATATTGCTACAGCAAAAATTATACCCATTTAAAAATTTGGTAAATATTTTTAAACTTCCCTCCAAAAATATATCAATATACAATCCCATCAAGTACAACAGAATATTCATTTCTCAACGCTCAACATCACTGAATATTATAAATCCTTTTAAACTTTGACTATCCAGAAAGTTTTTCTTTCATATTTTTTTTATTATTAATTAAGCTGAATTTCTTTTCTTATGTTCATTGTCCATTTGCATTTCACCCCCTGACATTCATGACATTTACATATTTTTATATGGTGGCAGCTGTCTACCTCAATTATTTGTAAGAATTCTTTGTTTATTATTATTATTATTATTATTATTTTGTTTACATTAACCAATAAAAACATGTTTTTCTGAGTTATTTGCCTTGTAATTTTGCCTATGATGTATTTAAAGCATATATTTATTTAAAATTATTAAATCTGTATATTTTTAGTACTTGATTATCAAATTGTGTTTTAAAGTGTAAAAATACAAAGAATCATATACTCGATACCTTAGGTTGTCAGCTCCACCAATTTCCAAGGTATGTCATGGTGATTTATTTGAGTGACTCATCCCAAAAGTAGTGTATCCATAAAAATTTCATTACAGTGTCACAACCTAATAATACTATAATCAAAAGTAATTCTGATCTAAGGGATAGCTAAGGTATCATAAGACAGTTCGTGTTTACACTATTTCATCTTTTCTGGATACCCAGAACCTTCACACAGATTCGTCTGCCCAAGAAAAGTATCCCAATGTGAAGTCCCCAGCCCCAGAAAAGTATATCAAGCTTTAGAACCTCTCAAATTTTTCTATCCTGATAAACTCATTGCCTTAAGGCCTTAATAGTCACTATTAACTACCACTGTTCTAGATAACACTTCCATGAATATTGTTTTATGAAAAGCTTTTTCCTTATTTTGTCTTTGAAAAAAATCAATAAAGTGTGATTATTGGATAAAAGGATATAAACATTTATTTATCTCTTCTTACCTAGTATTATATTTTTCTCCAAATGGACAATACCACTAGAATTGTATTTTGATTCCGTTTTAGCTTTAATAGTTTCCAGTGTTGTTAATAATTATTTTTGATAGTTTACTAAGCATGAAAGAGAAAAGCATTGTAGTTTTAATATGCATTTCTCTGATATGCCTTGGGTTTTCATTTTCTTTTGTGTTTACTTTGTATTATTTTTAATAATTTGCTCTGTATCTCTAGAGATTTAAAATAAATAGGAAAAACTGGAATAATATAATATCATTTTAAAAAATAAAGAAAATGTACATTTATGAGCAGAAAAATAAAAATACAAAACAACACATTCTATCCTTAATCCCTGGATTCACTTTCTTTTAATTTTAAAGTCATTTAACATGTGTAATCAAATTTCTACTGACCCTATAATGTATATATTTTCCACATGGCAGCTAGAATGATCTTTTAGAAATACAAGCTTAAAACCACTTAAATAAAAGTCCAAAACCCTAAACATTGCTTGTGAGCCCCTCAACGATCCGTCCTCTGTTCACTCTTCCAGTTTCAGCATGCAATCCTCACTCTCAATACTGGCTTTCTGCTATGTTATTACAGTTCAGGAAATCTCCTGTCATTAGTACCCGGTAGACTGTTCCTTCTGCCTAATAGCTTTTTCTGTACCCTCTTCACCCAAAATATTTTCATTCTTCATGATGCTCTTGGAATATCTTGTAGTTTGTTGTAGATGGTCAAGGAAATATCTCTTAAAAAATGATAATTACAGAGATCATATTTAAAAAAATAATACAAAAACATATAGCTAAGGCCTGTCCCTAGAAGCTTCATGTAAATGAGGGGTTCTGAAACTTAAGTTCATAGTATAGCCACCTCTGGGTGTAATACCTTGTCCTACCTCTATTACAGGGTCATGAGGATCAAAAGAGATAACATATCTGGAAACAAATTGAAATTTAAAGCCGAGGACAGTGGTTATTATTTTTATTGATACTTTTCTTTTTATAGACACAGCAACAATAGATTTTTAATCTTAGTAAGTCGACAGATTTTACCTAGGTTGACAAACAATCAAACTAGTCATTTTTCTTTTAATTTGTGGGCTACTCTTGAGGGGATGTTAGCCTGTCTAAACTGTGAACAAGTTGGCCCTAGCAATACATTTTGCTTGAATCAGTACATTTTTCCTTAAGGCAATTAGTTACATTTAAAAATACATATTTTGATGGGCCTGTGGAGTCTTCCAGTAAAAGTAGTTAAATGACTCAAGATGAGATGTGTCAGTAAGACTGATGTTATTGTCATTGACAGATATTGGTTTGCTATTAGATATTTACTCTACATGTATTTGTGAAAAGAGATCCATTCAGCTGTTAAATGATAGAGAAGGGCCCTGTGTGTAGTGGGCCGAGCAGAGGGCAGAAAAACAGTTTCTTGGAGAGTAGATAGAAGAGGATGAAGACAAACTCCATGTACTTTGCAATTTGTGTTTGGACTAGACTGGGACCAAAGTGCATAATAATGAGTATCATTTTTTTATGCTGTTATGAAATGTTTTTATTATTTTACTTTCTAATTTTTTTAATTAGATGCAAATGAAAGTTTATTCTAACTATTTTTTACTTCAAAGTAAAATAAATCTGTAATGGGCATTTTTCTTGAGAATTTATAAATATTTAAATTATTACGCATAACAATAATATTTAAATACATTATGCTTATGATTCCAAAATTTTATTTTCAAAATATTTCTTATAGTTATTCACTCATTCATCTAACAAATATTTATTGAACACCTAATATTTATTTTTTTAATTTAATTTTTGACTAATATTTATTGAGGAATTGTTTTAAAAGCTAGAGATGCAATGGTGAACAAGAAAGAGTTTATACTCTAGTGAATGAAAACAGTCAGTAAATAAAGAAATATATAAATATTCTTTTTTTTTTTTTTGGTATGTAGGTAGTTCCCTGGCTGGGAATCGAACCCAGGCCGCAGCACTGAGAGCGCCAGTGCCAAAGCCTTAAGCCACTGCACCACCAGGGAACTCCCATATAAATATTGAATATGAGCATACAAGTGTGATAAGCGCTGTGAAGAAATATTAAGGGGATGGAGAATGATAACAGTTAGTCGGAGCAAGACCTGTCTGTGCATATAGCATTTGAGAGACAGGAATAAAATGAGAAGTGAGCCATGTGAGTGTCTGGGGAAGAATTTTCGAAGCCCAAAGAAAAGGGTCAAG
This sequence comes from Lyroderma lyra, assembly GCA_004026885.1. Lineage (NCBI taxonomy): Eukaryota > Metazoa > Chordata > Mammalia > Chiroptera > Megadermatidae > Lyroderma > Lyroderma lyra. The sequence goes on from PVJL010004385.1 coordinate 19,824, forward strand.
ATGAGTAAAAGCTTGGTGCATTCCAGGAACACTGAGAAGGCTATTTTGCTTCTGGAAGAGTGGAGTTTCTGAAAGAATGAACCAAATGACAAATTCCTATTCTCCTAGAACCCATATCATACCACAGGGAGAGAGACAAACGAATAAACCATAGCATAAGCATATGTGGGGTGGTAATAAGGTGACAAAGAAAGCAGGTCAGGAGAAGGGGGAAGAGAAAGAAATGAGTGCGTTTTAGATACAGTAGTAAGAGAAGGCTCTATACAGGAGACAACGTTTGAGCAGAACCTTCAATGAAGACAGAAAGTGGACCAGACAGGTATCTGGGGAAGAGGGACACGAGCAGTTAAGTGCAAAAGCCCTGAGGTGCTTAGAGAAAAACAAGGAATGTGGAGAAGAATTTGCAAGGAGGAAATGGTGTGAGATAAGGTTGGATTTGTAGCCAGGGACTTGTAACTTTGGGCTTGTAGGTCTTTAGATTTATTCTCCGTAAGATGGAATGCAGTGGATAGTTATGAGCAGAGGAGTAACATGACACATTTTAGAAGGATCACTTTGTTTCTCGTGTTTAGGAGTCAAGGATAGAAGCAGGGAGACCAGTTAGGATGGGTCTGGGCAGACTTCTTCAGGGCAAGAACTGCTTCTCCAAGTGTCGTGGTCCACTAGCTATTTATTTTATTACTGAGGCGGTCACCTCAAAATTGCTTGACGGCCCACCGGTGGACTACGACTGACGTCTTATTCAGCCCTGAGTTAGGAAGTTACCTAGGTAGTCTAGGCAAGAGGCTGAAGTGTTTGGATTAGTGGAGATGGTGGAAAGAGATCCGAGTCTGGATATATTTTGAAGGAAGAGCTGACAGGATTTAAAAATGGTTTAGCTGCAGGGTGTATGAAAGCAAGTACCAGTTGGACAGTACTAGCAAAAATCCAGGTGGAATTATATATTTACAAATGTAATTCTGTGTGAAATTCTTACACTTTAACTATTGAAATGTGTTACTAACACAAATCTAGATTTGAGGAATCTATTCAACTAAGTTCCTTTAAATGTGAGGGTTTGATTGAAATGTGAAAAATAATTCTCTTGTTTTGGCTTTTATTTAGCATCTGGTCATATGAGTAACACTCATAATTAAACTACTTGGCAACAAATTCACCAAATACTTGTTGAGCTTAGCACTGTACCAAAAACTGAGAACACAGTCAATAAATTGCTGATCTGGAATCATATTTAATCTTCAAAATTATTAATTTTTTAGGTAGGCACTCTGACATTTATATCCATGTGATTGTTTGTGACAGTATTATATAATATCACACTGTGCTTTTGAAAGTTAAAATATTTCCTATTATAATGTTGAGATAGGGAAATAGGACTTCTGTATAGGCTGACCTAGTTGTTGTAACCTTTATTTGTAAGCTGTTTTAATTTTCTTGGGATAGAGTTTGAATTAAAATCCATGTAAGGTAATAATGAACTGTATAATAAAAGAGTTTTTGTATACATTTGATTCAAGTTAATGATGCTTGAGTTTCTTCCTCAGTGACTAGATAGGAATACTATTTGAAAGAATCAATTACTATATAACTTTTTTCTTAATACTTAGCTGAAATTGTTACCTGATCATTTGGAAACATTCTTAACATCCACTATCTCTTTAGGACCACATTACAGTATTTTTAAAGAAAGATTTCCTCACTGTCATCCTTTTTATAGAGTCTGGAGTATTATTGCTGGCTTTCTCTTTCTGTCCAACTCAAGTCAAAACGATGTTGCTAACCTTTTCTGCTATCAGGGGGATTGCTGATTGTGAATTTGTATCAACTGGATGACTAGTCAACCAAATTTACTTTTGGAAGTGCTGAAAAGACTCCATGAAAAAGTTAGACAAAAATGACCTGAACTTTTCTCCGGCAACTCATGGCCCTTGCATCAGGACAATGCACCAGCTCACATGGCACTGTCTGTGTGGGAGTTTTTAGCCAGTACACAAATAACTGTATTGAAACACCTTCCCTATTCACCTGATCTGACCCCCAATAACTTTTTTCTTTACCTGAAATAAAGGAAATATTGAAGAAAGGACATTTGATGACATTCAGGATATCAAGGGTCATACGATGACAGCTCTGATGGCCATTTCAGGAAAAGAGTTCTAAAATTGCTTTGAAGGATGAACTAGGCACTGACATCGATGCATAACTTCCCAAGGGGAGTAGTTTGAAGGTGACCATAGCCATGTTCAGCAATGAGGTATGTAGCATTTTTTCTTAGCTCAGGATGAGTTCACTAAATTAATTGTCCAACCTCATATATATGGTATATAATATCTATTCATATGTGTATTTATTTATTTATAAAAAATTTTATTTAAATGAACTTTATACATAAATAATAAGTAAATATTTTATTTACCTGCAGAAATAGCTATGGCTAATAACAGGGGCATAGACTTTATATCATACTGATTTAGATTCAAATCACAGTTCTGACACCTAACACACATAATTCTGAATCTCAATTTATTCATCTATAAAGTGGAAATACTAGCAGTACCTATCATTTACTGAGTATTCTATGCACCCAGCACCATACTGAGAATGTATTCTGAATTAATCATGTAACCCTCCCAAACTAAGGCTAGTTATAATGTGATACACTTATTATCACCATTTTACAGATGAAGATACTGAAGAACAGAGGTTAAATGACAGAAGCTGAGCAATCTGGCTATGGATCCTGAGCTCTTAAACACCTACTCTTTGCCTGGACTGTACCATCTCCTATAATATAACTGAACAGAAAAGAAGCAGCAACTCAGGCACTCAGACCAACCACAAGTGTGAAATTTTCTTCCCCACAACATACCTGGGCTGGAACTGGGGCTGGAGAGGCAATGGTGTTATTAGATCAGGAGATGGCAGAGCACTGAAACTAGATGTCATCACCAGAAAGAGGAACTAGTCAAGGGATGAACACAATGGGGAATTAATGAGATGATCATAATGACTACTATGAATCTAATACTTAAAATATGTCATTACTGAATTAAATGCTTTACATGTATTATCTCATTTACTCCTTAAAACCTATGAGATAATTACTACTATTTTCTCCATTGTACAGAGAAGGAAATTAAGCCTTAAGTACCTAGGCTAAGGGTCAACCAGCTAGGAAGAAACACAACTGAGAATATAGTCGAGATTGTCTCCAAAGACTGAGCTCTTGACTAATTTGTTACAATGTATTAGACTGGCAGAGAGAGAAGCTTATAAATCTATGTGTTTCTCATCCTTCTACCCTCACCTTATGATTTAGGCAAATACGAATAAATGTGAGAACTGAGCAAGGCATGTGGAGTCTGAATCCCAGGAATATCTAAAATATACCTCCTACTTTCTTGCTAGTGTATGAACAGATTGTGGATATCTTGTTAATAACTAGTTTGATAAGCTCCTCTAAAATACCTGAACTTAGCTAGACAAAGTGCACCAACATTTTTCCAAACAGTATTATTCTAGAAACTTAGCAGTTGTGGGCATAATTTTTCAGCTCATTTACCTTGCTCTTTCTCTTTAAAATGTTTTTTTGTGAAAAATTCCTAATCTATGACCCAGGCCAAGGGATGATTCAATGTTTCAAGTAGATTAGGGCCAATGTCATATGCTCAGAAAGGGAGAAAAGAAAAAAAGCACACGGATAATCTTGAAAAGATACCTAACCCTCCCCTCCACAGTTAACATGGACATCCCAGTAGTATTTTACTCTTCTATTTTACCTTTGAAGGCAAAACACTATGGTTGCCTTGTAGGCTCTCAAGTCAAATCAACCCTAAAGATGTGTTTTTGTTCACTCACACAGCATTTAAAATTCTTTGCGGACAGCATTTACAAATTAGGAGCTTTCACATCAACATTCAGTTTTTCTAGCTTCCCTTAAAAAATTGTAAGACTTGTCCACATTGAGTAATCTTCCTGGGTGGTACCTTGAGACTGGGCTGGGCTTAAGAGGATCTCTGCTCTCTGTTTTGATATGGTCAGTTACCTCCAGCCCATTTTTTTCAATCTGTCTATCCTCTTTTGGGCCCTTGACTTGGCAACCTCCATAACTCATAACACCTCTCTGCCGTTTGTCTTGCGCTGTTCTCATTGTGTAGGGTCCAGGTTGTCTCTTGTTTTTGAATGACCTTCTTTTTAGCTCCTGGGTCTTCTGGAAATTCAGGAGGGAGCAGACCAAGGGAGATAAGCTGGTAAAATCATTCAGGTACCTGTAAGTCTCAGGTGCAACTCAACCAAATGCATTAATTGCCATGAGTTTTAGGGGACTTTTTCACCAAAGACCTGGGGAAATTTTTCTCTTGTTAGACTCCTGGAAATAATAGGTCATTTTAAAAGCCAGTGAGTAAATGTTTCAGATGTCAGTCAGAATTATTTTTCAGCAAAGTCTCTTTATTGTCTTCTTAATATTGTATTAATAAGTAATGAAATATTACTCATACTAGTTACTCAGTCCTCTGGTGGTGAAGGCTCTTTCCTTAACAGCTGAACTATTTCAAAGATCTAAACAGGAACTGGAGATCCTGTGCTCTTTCCCGACACAACTGCCTTTCCTAGGGGATGTAGAAGTTAAAGAGATTTGTCAAAGTAGAACACCATATCCACAGTCTGGTCATTGCTTCCTTCCTGATGACCTTTGATAAATAGTTTTACTTTCTCACGTGGAGCATTGAAAGGCAGCTTCTATCAGAGATTTTCTATCAGAGATGATTCAATGTAAGCCACAAAAAAAAAATTAGTAGTCCATAGACTATGATATTGACTCGTTATCATCTATGTAAATAAATTTATTCGAACGGGCAAGTCTTACTGGGCCGTGCTCTCCTGATGAAAGTTTAAAAGTTTGTATGTTCACCAGCAAGGAAGCATTGTAATGTGGCAAGTGGCCAAGAAAGCCACATTATGTAAGGGTCTCAGGCATCCCATCTCAAAGTCTCTTTTACTTCTAAACCAACTTTATTCAAAATGAATCACCTTAAGCCTGTGGCTGTCAGTCTTTAATGGGGGAGCTTGTTGCAATACATATTTCTGGGTCCCACCTTTAGAGACTCCAGTTTCACCAGTTCTGAGATGGGGCTGAGGAGTTGGTATTTTTAACCAGCCCTGCAGGCAATTCTGGTGCTGATGACCTATGTCTACACATTGGAAAATCACTGCATAAGGGCCTCTTTGATCTTGATTTTAAAATCATACTAATGATTATAACTACTTATGTAGTTTCCTGAAAACACATTCTAGTGTTGATGGGGGGGTTTGAGAGAAGATTGAATACTTTAAAAGTTGGCATGTCATAATGGCAGGAAAAAAGGACTTCAAATGGGGACTTTGCAGGTACTTAATTCCTTATAATTTTATAGCGCTTCCTTTATAGTAATACAATCTTGTCAGAAATGAGAATAGGTGCAAAGCATAAGAGAGGGAAAAAAATAGAAGATGAAAACATTTCTATTCTAAAGGGGTGTCATTAAAAGGCTTTAGACAGTGCTTTAAGTTAAGTGGAACAGGCAAGGTATCATCTTCTAATTTCCAGAAAGTCAGCTAAGAAGATTTTCTGCTGCAAGCAACAGATCACTCAACCATTAATCACGCAATTCATTAAGACATTTTCAGTGATTTCCCCAAACAAGAAGCCTACAGATAGGGTATTCCAGATATGGAGCTCAATGATCCAGGCTCACTATTCTCTGCCATCCTCAGAAGGCTAGCCCATTGATCCAGAGTTACCACTTCATGGTCACAAAGCTTAGATGCATCTTCAAACATGTGAGAAATAAGGAAAGGATCATCTTTGAGCAAAACCCTTCCAGAAGACTTCTTACATCTCATTGATCAGACACAGCCAGAAGTGGCTCACACAGAAACATTAACAAAGGAGAATGATACATATACGTACCAATTATGGTTCATGCCTTGTTCTGGAGGGAAGATCCACCTTCTGAAAAATGCTGTTGCTAGAAAAGAACTCACAGTCCTTCAAATGATATATAAACTATAAAAAATTGGGAAAATAACAATAGATAAGCAGCCAGCCATATCTGCCTTGATTTTGAAATTATCCTTGGTTTTCAGTGGTTGCAGAATCCGAGGAATGCATTGAAAGTGGAGTGGTACCGTGGAAGGGAGAGGTTATGGTTAGAATTACGTCTGGTGGTGGTGGTGGTGAGGTGGGTAAGTGGGAAATGAGCTGGTGAAACATTTGGCTTACTTTTTTGATATTTTGGTTAGTCATGCTCAAATTGAGAATGGCTTAGTAAGGATTGGAACTCTTTGTAAAGCTTGTGCTGCCACAAGGAATAATAATATAAAAGTGACAGCCAACTTGTGCCGTCTGTGAGCTAATAATCTTTGGTTATTTCCAGAACCTACCTGTAAGATTGCTTATTAAAATAATTTAGTATCTCAGCAACTTTACTTATATATAAAATGAAGTATTATCTCAGTTTCTTATAACTCACATAAAAGACTACAGTAAATGGTATTGTATAGTGTTTGCTTTCATCTTTAACTCTGGAGATCACAATAGGTATCTAGATATGTTAGAAGAATAAATTTCAGGCACATCTGTAGTGCATTTGTTTATTTTATGCTTTGCTTTTTTCCAGCAATACTTGAATTGGCTTGAAAGAATGCACATAATACATAAAAATAATAAATGGAAATGCCAAGTTAACAATTAAGTAAGAGAAAGGTAATGTTGTTTAGTTATATACAATGCAAAATGATAAAAAATGAATTTACCATTTCTGAGACTAATGTTAGATATTAAAGATTATTATTTCAAAATTAAAATCTAAATTATTGTAACTGGGAAAGCTTGCTATCAACTTTGTTCTCATTAAACTTGTTTCAAACAGAGGAATTTGTTTCTTTGTAACATAATTTCAGAACAATAAGCTTGAACATTAATATACATGTCAATACACTTAATGGTTAACATTTTTAAATTATAAAAATTGAACTTCTATTTCAGATGCAGAATTTATATTTAATAACTATTGACATTTTAGACATTTAAAGGCTCTATTGATATCAGCCTTTTGACATTATTGGAAAAATAGGTGTTGATTCATCTTAATAGATCTTAATAGATATATGTTAACATTTTATAAGAAAGTTAAATTTCATTTAAGTAATTGGTAATTGCTGTTGCTTCAAAATAATTAGTGCAATGCAATACTTTTCAACTTTTATAACTGTTTTACCAATATACCTTTCCTTGAAATATGAAAGAAACGAACAACAGCATGAAATACTGTCTTTTTAAACTAAAGCCATACTTTTGAAAAATAAATCATGGAAAATGGCCCAATAATAGGGCTTCATCTGAATTAGTTTTTCAGCTAAGCAATAGTAAAGATTTTAATCTCCTTTCCCCTCAAAAACAAAAAATATTCCATCTGTGTTAATGGCTTTAAAATTTTAACTAAGCTAAAATAGTTAGAATATAAAATTTTGTGGATTTTATAATGAGAAACAAGTTCAACTTAAATTATAGTTTGTTTTTTTACCAATGATAAATGTATGTGTGTATGTCTATGTGTCTATTTGTGTGCGTATGATCTGAGAAACTATTTATAATCATTTAAAACATAATTTTGAAGAACTGAAAAGTGAATTAATTAAAATAATTATATGATTAATTCTCACTTATTGAAGTTTTTTAAATTATTTAGGCTAAAAATTGCCAAAACCAAAGCACACAAATCAAGAAGCATAAAAAGTTAACATACAGATGTTGAGTTAAAAAGGAGCATTCTTACCGTAAGGCAAGCAGAGAGGAGGTGAGAGAGGAGGGAGGGGGACTCAGGTATAAGGTGATGGAAAGAGAACTAACTCTGGGTGGTGAGCACATAATGCAATACATAGACAATACACTGTAGAACTGTACACTGGGAACCGATGTAATTTTTGCTAACCAATGTCACCCCAATAAGTCTAACAATTAAAAAAAGGAGCATTCTACCCAAGTCCGAGGAAATGAAAGTTAGATGAGGCAGTGACTGTTGAGGATAAAATATTACTGAGAAATGCACTATAGTGCACCATATACTTGTTTTTTTCAAAATTCACTTACGTGCAATATATTTATCATTTTGCTTAGTAATGTTATTGAAATGTAAGTATTTTATAAGAAGTTATATTTTGGAAAGGGAAAACAGGCCTGGAAAATTCATGATCTAACATGAGTCTTTCCTTAAACCTCCAACAGCTCCTCTCATATCCTCACTCAAGTGAAGGGTTACTTTTAGATGAACAGAATGGGCTCCTTTTAAAGGCCAATCTCATCTTCTCTTGTCTATTAAAGTATATCACTAGCAGTTATTCCCTCTCATTCCTACATTATCAGTTTTGTTATTATAAAATTGATAAGACTCTGCTCCTTAAATTAACAATTGCCACATTTTCTTAAGTGTCAATAAATTTACCAAATGCCAGGCTGTGGCTCAGCGTTTGCATGCATTTGTATACTTAATCCCCACAGCAATTCTGGGAGGCAGGTAGTGTTCCCTTGATTTTACATGTAGAAAACTGAAAAACACAATTTTTAAAATTTTACTTATTTATTTATTTTTGGGTGGTTCCCTGAGGGGGAAGTGAATCCAGGCTGTGATGGTGAGAGTTTGTTTTTATTTTTAATAAAGGCCCTCCCTGTGAGTTTTATAAAATTTTTATTTTAATTAGAATAACATACACACTTTGATTTGAGTAGTCAAAGACAAAAAGTGTGCATGCAGATGGTCTGAACTAAATAAATCATGTGCATTGAGAGTGAACACCATTTTATGGAAGAGAATACGTCAATGGCTATAGTGGATTTAGTGTGTGAGTGGTTTCTGCATGACACCAGACTCCGTGGGCAATGACAGGACAATTTAGCCAACAGACAACTGGTACCATCAGAGGACATGCAGGTAGGAGGGCATGGGTGAGAAAGGAGGAGGGAGCACCCACTTACTGTTAGATACAGTGTACTATTCCACCAAATCAGGTGGGTTAGCCCTTTTTACTCTCAATTTTATATTGAAAAAAAAATTTAAACCTATAAAAAAGTTGAAGGAATAGTACAATGAACAATCATATACTATTCACATAGGTTTAAAAATTGTTAATGTTTTGCTGTATTTGCTTCTGTCTATAGATTTGTATTTTTTCTTTATTTTAAAAGTTGATTGCAAACATCCTATTAATACTTCAGCATGTTATCTCTCAAGTACAAGGACATTCTATAAAATATCAATCTAATTATCACACAATAAATTTAACATGAATCCATCATTATTATCTAATATACAGTCTGTTTTCAAATTACCCCAAATGTCCCAGTAATACCCAATACAAATAGGCTGACCACACAGACCATTTGAAATGAGACAGAACCATTGCTTTCTAAATACCAGCCTAAATATAAATCATTTTAAACTTTGTTTCAGAACCCACTCACAGATCCTACTGCATCTAGGTGTCAAGTCTCTTTAGTTTCCTTTAATCTAGAACACTTCCCCAGCTATTTTTGTCTTTCATAACATTGATTTCATAGACTTTTCCAGGCCATATGTTTTATAGCATTACTATGATATTTTTTTTCTGTCATGATTAGATTCACATGAAACATTTTTTGGTTGGAGTACTACACAAATAAGATAATTTTATAGGTATTAGTTTTTCTTAATAAATGTATTACAATAACTATGTTTCACTTCAGTAATTTTCATGTACATTTTAAATATTCATTTTTTTGCTGATAATGCAATTTTACTCAAACCTGTTGAATGAGTTAAAATGTCATGAATAAGAAATTGTCATGAATAAGAAATCCTTTACAGATTAGCAGATTTCATATTTTCATAGGTAATTTTAAAATTAAGAATGATCAACCTAAAATGTGTGAAATAGTTGGATTAAAATATGTATTTTTGTATATTATATTAATTAATGCACTATGTTATTTTTGTGTAAGTGGTAAAGTTCTAGTAATGTGAACTCTTTTCACTAATATGTCTTTGCTACAAAATGGAATAAAACTAACAAGGTGTTTGGTGAGAATTGCCAAAATTGTTAGTTGTAGAAATAGGAAATAGAGAAAATCTGAAACAGTACAACTGTAGTTTACAATATTTATTTACAAATTTGCCATGCATGATTTACAATAATAATAGCTGCTGTTTATTGAGTATGTGCCAGATCTTTTACATGTATCTCCTTTTACATGTAATTAGCAAAATACACTTAGGAGGGAGGTACAATTATTAACATTTTTTAGATTGAAAACAAACCATCTTTTAGCTATTACACTAAATCCCTTTGGTTTTATCAGTCTAAAAAAATACTGTATTTTATTGCCACCATTGATGCTATAGTATATTCCAAACTCAAGGGATTATGTGTGTGTGTGTATGTGTGTGAGTGCTCTTCTTATGAAAAAAGAGAATATAACCTTAAATTTACATCTTGGTTAAACTAGTTTTTTTCCTGTTTGCCGTTAGGAGAGACTTTTATGTCTTGGATAGAGCTCTGAGGATAGTCTTATTTTTCTTTATTTTTTCAAAAAAAAGTATTAATTTGATGTAATATAAACAGTTATAACAACAGCCAAGATGGCTAAAATCGCTGCTGTTTACATTCTTTTCCTTAATAAGTGTTATGTTTGCTTGGCTACATTGCTGCTTTCGCAAATTATCATTTTTTGTTACATTTTTCCATATGAAAAGTGATGTATAAGTTTCAAGAAGTGAAGACAATTTTAATTTCTAAATTTTAAGAAAAATTTTAAAATGACTGTAATGATTAACTATAATATTTCTTTAGTTTATTTTATAAATATCTTCCAAACAAACTATGGTTAAATTCACAGAATTAAGGTGAACAATTAAGGCAGGAAGTCCACTCAGTAAACTCACTTATTATTAGTGCTTAGTTGTCAAAATGCCTTTATAATTGGAGTAATGTTTATTTCAAATCTTCACCCAGCATCCGATTTTAATTTCTTCATGACCCTCTACACCTGATATGTTAGAACATCAGAATGAAAAAAATGGAGTGTGTGAACAAATTTGCTCGAATATCACCACTAAAATATTTCTCCAAATGTTTGGCAGAGGCAGGCCTGGGGAGAAAAGAACTTCTGGACTAAGCACATGGCTGAGGGATCAGAAAAAAACAGATTTTAACGTGTAATGCGGTCCTGGGCAGACATTTTCAAGGTAAGGGCTACTTCTCCAAGTGTCGCAGTTCACTAGCTATCTGTTTTATTATTCAGGCGGTCACCCCAAAATTGCTTGGCGGTCCACCGGTGGACTGTGATCCAGGCCCTACCCAGCCCTGATATAATGCAAGGGCTGGATTCAGCTCCCTTATTTAATTTGATGATTTAAAACTGTGATAAGAGTCAGGCAAAATGTGGTGTCAAATTCAAAACAAAGTGTGGTGATCTGCCTTGTTTTCAACTTGTTACTTTCCGATGAAAACACTTTTCCACAAGTTAAGACTGATGAGCAGATGGTGCTAATAAGGCCAATTAAGTGCTAAGCTTCTGGAAATGTTTTTGTTGAGTGACATCTTCAGACTGGTTTCTGCTAACATACATCTTAAGCCATGTGCTTCTAAGGTACAATAGCATTAGTACTTATGGTCACTGGAATTTTTATTTTCAAGAATACTGACTCAGACAAGACAAATAAAAACACTTTGTCCCAGTTCCAAAGACAGTATGTGAACTGAGTGATGAGACTGTAATCCTTTTGAGACTCTAGGGGGCTGGGTCTAGGTCACTGGTTTCCAGTAACTGGTGCATGAAGAAATTTTCTCTAGTTTGCAAAGAAAAGAGAATATACAAAAACAAAAACAAAAGTAATGAATTTTGGAGCATGTTTTTCCACTTTCCCTCTTAACTTTTACTTTCTTATTTTTTGTTCTGGTAGTCTGGAAGTTTTTCATCCTATTCTTTTATTGATTTGTATTTACATTCTGTATTTTATTTGGATCACATTTAAACAGAATTGAATTAATCATAATACATGATCATGAATGATCCTTCTTTATTTTACTTTTTATGTTTTAGATTTATTTTTAATTATCCCCTTCCAAAAAAAAAAAAAAGGTATGGCAAATATTCACCCAAGCCATGAACCAAAATCTACCAATAATTTACATCGACCTGTATCTTCTTTCCTATCCCGTCTTCCTGCTGTCTCCTTCCCCCATGTATACTCACACATTGCCTTCTCCCTCTATGTGTGCATCTCCAAATTTCTCTTTTTTGTAAGGACACCAATCATATTGGATTAGGGCCCATGCTAATGACCTCATTTTAACTTGAGTACCTTTGTAAAATTACTCTATCTCCAAATAAGGTCATGTAAAGGTACTGGAGGTTAGGACTTCGACATAGGAATTTTGGGAGAATGCAATTCAACCCATAATAATAGAGAGCTTACTTTTTTGCTTATTACTATCAAATTAATAATGAGCCACTTGAAAAAGTTCAAAGAGGACTTGGTTCAACTCCTGTCCCAGAAAAGAAAGTGATGGAAGAGAAAAAAAGCAGCGTAGTGGGGAGAAAATTTTTTTATAGTGGACATCGACAACTTTTGCCTGCCCAGAATTTTTTTCTCCTTCTTTGAATAATATTACCTTGATTTTTATTCCATGTGTAGTTCAAACTAGGGGCTGAAACATAACATTTCATTTTCCTATGCTGGGTTATTGGAGCAGGGATGACTACATGACCTAACACGGGCCAATTGTAACATCTGAGAATGCCACTTTGGACTTTCATTGGAGCTCTTATGAGAGTGGTATGCTCTGTCTCATGGAGTTGCTGATGGCCAACTGTGACACCTTTTGAGCAGAACCTAATTCAACGTGGCGAATGGTAGAACTGAAAGATGGAGAAAGGAAAAATGATAACAGTATCATCTTGACTTTTTAGATTCAGTTATGGGTGAATTTTACCCTTTGAACTTTGAAGTTTCATGAACTGATAAATTTCAGTTGTGGTTTAGGTTGGGTTCCTGTTATTAAGGGATGCTCATTCAGTTTTTGAGAAAAGATAATAGGAAATAGGCGATTACAGAACGGAGATAATTTGTCAGGTGCTTCAATATAGGTAACAGAACACTTCTAAGGTTTTCACTAACACGTATCGTCTCACTCCTTTTTCCCTTTCACTGATTGCTTAAGAGCCTTTTTTTTGGACCACTTTTTAATTTTATTTTTATTATACTAAGTGTGTTTTTATATGCCTAAAATCAAGTATATCAAACTTACTAAGAGACTGGTTCTTAATTATTTCAACCACTAAAAATAAATGGTAATTATATGATGTGATAGAGGTGCTAATTATCACTACAATGGCAATTATTATAAATTTATAAATCTATTATATCTAATTAATGTGTTGTGCACCTTAAATTTATACACCGTTATATGTTATATGTCAAATATATTTCAATTTTTAAAAAGTGGTTCAAGAAGGGACATAATATAAAAATATATAACATGTTTTAAAATTAAAGCTTATGTATTGTGCATTCATTCACCAAATAGTCAGTGGAGCCAAGTTCTTTCCATTGAGCTTTGGTGCCTGATTAATTTAAAAAATTTATTTTTGGCATAAATCATACTCTCATTTACATCATCTTTAATTTTATGTTTTTCATTTTATTAATATGGAGATAGAATATAAAAACATTGCAGAGCAGTCCAAATGCAGAATCTTTCTGGATTTTTACAACCAAAGAATTATTTTTAGGTGTAGTGGCTTAAGGCTTCAGCGTTGGCACTGTCAGCACTGCGGCCTGGGTTCGATTCCCAGTCAGGGAGCTACCCACATACCAAAAAGAAAAAAAAAAAAAAAAGAATTATTTTTACAATTGCCTCACCCTCATGTAATTTGATAATGTTTTTTACCAAACCACGTTTTAAGCTTTTGTAAGCATTTGACTTAGTTTTCATAGAATCAAAGCCTAACTTATTTACACTCAGATGTCTAATTTAATGTAATATTTCATTGAAATTATACAATTATAATAACTAGTAAAACTGGAATCACAGACTTGGGGATAGAAACTTACTCTTAATTACATAAAATTCAAATGTAGAAGCAGAAGTTCCCAGGTTTCCTAGCCTTTCGCTTTCAGAACCTATGGGCCTCAGTCAGTATGTACCAGTTTTAGAGAATTCATTTGAAACATTTTAATTTTATATTCTATGTATTTTATGAAAAAGTGAAGTGAAATGTAATGTAATCACATACACACAAAAAAGGATGACAATAATTTTAAGGTAAAATTGACCAGAATAAGATGATAAAGCAACACACTAAAAAGTTGAGTTATAATTGTGAAAAAAATAAATATTATCTTAATGAAATATTAACCATATCAGCATATTAAAATAGTTTACACACTCTCAGGGGAAATAACAATGAATAGTTCAGCCCCCAAATTACTGATTCTAAATAGAGAAACAATAACTTTTATGTATTGCAAAAGCAATGACTCTGTCACTGTGAATGTTTCGGTTAAGGCTGACCAGTGTTAAGCTGGACAGAAAATAACGGTACTGTCCTGTTTCAAACAGTACGTGTGATTGACCTACTAACACCTTGAATTTAGCCCAGTGAGACTAGGTTGACCATACCTACCATTTGAAACAGGACAGTACCATTGTTTTCTGTCCCATTTAAAATGGTACGTCTGCTCAGCCTAGTGAAAACAAAAATTTGCTGTTCACATTGTTTATCAATTTTCCACTTTAGTTGCACATCCTCTACACTAATTTATGAGTGCATTTGGATATTTTCAACTATTACAAGTTGTATGGCAAAGTTTTATCTTTAAAATTTCCTGTGGGATTAGATAAAAGAAAAACAACAGATCTTGCATCAACAATTGATTTATCATTTTTATCAATCTTTGAAGGGGTTCCCAGGAAATATAATAATGCATTATTGCATATGAATACAGAAGGAAACCACTATGGAAATTTTTTGGAAGACTGCCTATGCCCTAAAAGGTGCAAAATTGGTAAAATACATATTTATCCAGTTTGTATAATTTCCATAACTGTATTAGTGAGTGATAAAATACATATTGTTCAGTGAATGATGTTGCTATCACTTTCTGCTTTAACTGTACAATTGCAGTTGACCCTTGAACAACATGGTTTTGAATTGTGGGGGTCCACTTATACCTTGATATTTTCCACTAAATATACAATTGACCCTCCGTATCCCCAGTTTTGCATCCATAGATTCAACCAACTGCAGATTGAAATGGTAGGTGGTTGACTGAATCTGTGATGAGGAGGACTGACTGTATGCATTGTACTGTACGATTTTATATAAGGAACTTGAGCATCCACAGATGTTGGTATCTGCGGATGTTATAGAACCAATCTCCTATGAATACCAAGGAACACTGAATTCTAGGGTCATCAAAAAAAATATGCAGATTTTTTACTGCAGGAGTCAGTGCCCCGTGAAGGGTCAACTGTACTTACTCTGATAGCATGGAGTATGGTCACATGAAGAGATAAAGCAAAGTAAGTGGAATCCTTTACCCATACTGTAACTGGTATTCTAGAAGACTATGCCACTCAAAAATTGAACAAAAATTTTTTAAAAACACTTCAATAAATTTTCTTTATGTTTGTCTAATTTTCTGATTGTGTCCCCTATGACAAGTAGAGAAAGCATCTGTATGGTGGAATTTTTATTAGATGTATTACTATATTTACTGTTTTTGCATAATTTTTTATTGTGGTAAAATACAGATAACATAAAAGTCACCATTTTAACTATTTTGAAGTGCACAATTCAGTGGCATTGAGTATATTCACAGTGTTGTACAACCATTTACACTGTCCATTTCCAGAACTTTTTCATCATCCCAAACAGACACTTGATATACATGAAAACTCCCATTTAAGATGCAACAAAATGGCAGCATGAGAGGGACCTCTGAAAAACTACTCTGGAAATTACAACTAATAAAACAACTACAAGAACCCTCTACACAACACACAATCACAACTCATTGCATTAAGGTACCTACATGTGGGCAGAGGGTTAAACAAAGGAGAAATAAAAAGAAGAGTGGTGTCACGGACACATGGGGCCCCACTGGGAACTCTACTGGGTGGCAGGAGGAAGAAGGTGATGGGAGAGTGCTCCAGGCCTCACTCACTCCGTGGGACAGAGGAAAGGAGGCCCACAGGCGGGGCATGAGATACCGCACCCACCTCACTTCAGCCCCAGGAGGTGTAGACCCATCTGCAAAATGAAGCAGTCAGACTTCACTCCGGTTCCCAGAGGAGGGGGAGCAGTTAGGCAGTGAGGAGCCGCAGTGTAAACGCTCCGGTTGGGAAGGAGAAGGGGAGAGGGGGCTTTGCGCACATTTCTCAGCCCACAACCAGGAAGATCTGAAAGACCAGCAAACAGGACTGATCCCAAGGCACAGAGCAGAATTGGCATGTGGGGCAAACCAAGAACAGAAAGGTACAATCACATCCAAACTCCCTGCATGACCCCCAGAGCCACAGGAAGAAAAACAAAGACACAAATGTCCCTCCCCTACAGACCTCTGCCTGCCCAGTATCAGCAGCGAACACCAATTGTAGCTGGGAAGGTCCAGAGAGGCTGCAAATATGAGAAACCAGAGAATTAAAGAGATGAGGACAGATGACCCATCAGAAACAGTGTTTAAAGCAATGATTATAAAAATGCTTAAGGAACTGAATGATAATTTCAACAGAGAGATAGCAAGTATTAAAGAAGACTTACAAATCATTATAAAGGACCAGAGAGGGATAATGACAACATTAACTGAAATGAAGAACGGAATAAAAGTCACCAAACTAGATAAAATAGAAGCACAAAACAGTGATTTGCAGAAAAAGCCAGCAGAAAAATACCCATTTAAAACAGGTAGATATGAGAATCCAGAAAAATGAGGATGGTTTGAGATTTTTCTGGGACAGTTTTAAGCAGAAGAATATTAGAATCATAAGTATACCAGAAGGGACAGAGGAAAAGCAAGGGATCAAGAAATTATTTGAAGAAATAGTAAATGAAAATTTTCCTAACCTGGAGAAGGAAATAGACATACAAGTCCAGGATGCACAGAGAGTCCCAAACAAGATGATCCCAAACAAGAACACACCAAGACACATCATAGTTAAAATGGCAAAAGTTAAAGAAAAAGAGAAAGCTCTAAAAACAGCAAGAGAAATGCAAGTACACACATTAGACTCTTAGCTGATTTTTCATCAGAAACAGGCCAGAAGGGATTCATAGAATATATTTAATGTGATGAAAACCAAGGATCTACAACCAAGAATAATGTATCCAGCAAGGCTAGCATTCAAAATTGAAGGATGGATAAGGAGCTTCTCAGATAAGGAAAAGTTAAAGAAATACATCACTACCAAACCAGTACTATAGAGAATGTTACAGGGACTTCTTTAAGATGGGAGAAGGGATGGGAGAGTGAATGAAATAAGGGAAAGGGATGGAGAGATTCAGTTGGATTGTTGACATAAAATCAAAAGCAACAAAGAAACAAAACTCATGGACACAGTCAATAATTTAGTAGTTACCTGAGGGTAAGGGGAGTGGGGACAGGGGATAAGGGACAGGGACATAAATATACGGTGATGGAAAGAGAACTGATTTTGGGTGATGAATGCATAATACAACACATAGAAGATGTAATGTAGAAATGTACATCTGGGATCTACATAATTTTCAATGTCACGCCAATAAATTTAAAAAAATCCCACAGACAAAAAGGAAAGAAAGAACACTCTGCTTCCATGTATAGGCTAGATTGAAAGAAAGAGTAAGGTTATCAGGGAAACAGAGAGTCTCATCAATCTACCAATTTCTTAATTTTATTCACTGGCAGAACTGGTTCATTTGTTCATTTTTCATTGTTCTAGCTCTACATATAATAAATAAATTAATTTCTAGCATAACAAACAAACAAACAAACAAAAGAAAATAAATCCCAATTTCCCCTGCCCTTAGCCACTGGTAACCTCTATTATACTTTCTGTCCCTATGAACTTGCCTATTCTAAATATTTAAGTGAAATCATACACTGTTTGTCCTTTTGTGTCTGGCTTATTTCATTTAGCATAATCCTTTCTAGGTTCATCCATGTAGCATGTATTATAACTTCATTCCATTTTAAGGCTGACTAATATTCATGTCCACACACACACATATATAAATGGTCTGTAAATTAAGTTCACCAACTTGTCACCATGTGCTTATGTTGGCAGCACTATATGAAATACTCCACAAGGTTTCATAACCTTGGTATATCTATGTCTCACAGCTGTGTTTGTGTTGACATGAGGCAGTGTCTTACTGACTGGTATTCATCATTGTTGTGTGTTTTTGTGTGCCACTGTGAGAATGTGAGAGCTTGAATTAGAGCAACAAACAAACATTAAATTTCTTGTTAAACTTGGCAAGAGTGGAATTGAAATCAGGGACATGTTAGTCCAAGTTGATGGAGATAATGCCATGAAGAAAATGGCAGTGTACAATGGATTAAAGGTCTTGGAAGTTTGCCAAGACCTTTTGGAGAAGCCAGACAATGTTTGGGGTCATGTTATCACTGGTGATGAAACATGAGTATATCAATACAGCCCTGAAACAAAGCATCAAAGTGCACAATGGAAGTCAGTCAATTCTCCATGACCAAAAACGTTGTCTGTCGAAATCAAGAGTCAAAACGATGCTGCTAATCTTTTTTGATATCAGAAAGATTGTTCATTATGAATTTGTACCAACTGGACAAATAGTCAACCAAGTTTACTATTTGGAAGTGCTGAAAAGGCTGCATGAAAAAGTTAGGTGAAAATGACCTGAACTTTTTGCCAACAACTCAGGGCTCTTGCATCAGGACAATGCACCAGCTCACACGGCACTGTGTGTGAGGGAGTTTTTAGCCAGGACACAGATAACTGTATTGGAACACGCCCCCTACTCACCTGATCTGTTCCCCAATGACTTTTTTCTTTACCTGAAGATAAAGGAAATATTGAAAGGAAGACATTTTGATGGCATTCTGGATATTAAGGGTAATATTATACAATGACAGCTCTGATGGCCATTCCAGAAAAAGAGTTCCAAAATTGCTTTGAAGGGTAGACTAGGTGCTGGTATCAGTGCATAGCTTCCCAGGGGGAGTACTTTGAAGGTGACTGTAGTGATATTCAGCAAGGAGGTATGTAAATTTTGTTTATTCATTAATCTGTTGATGAACACTTGGTTGTTTCCACCTTTCAACTATTGTGAATAATGCTACTATGAACAACAGTAATGTACAAACATTTCTTTGAGTTTCTGCTTTCAATTCTTCTGTTTATGTACCTGGATATGGAATTGCTGGATCATATGGTGATTGTTTAATTTTTGATGAACCACCATACCTTTCCACTGTGGCTGCACCATTTTTACATTCTCACCAGCAATGCATATGTTCAAATTTCTCCACATCCTCACCAACATTTGTGGTTTTCTATTTTTAAAATAATAGCCTTCCTAATGGGTGTGAATGGTATCTAGCTGTGGCTCTGATTTGAATCTCCCTAATGATTAGTGATCTTTAACATCTTTTTATGTGTTCATTGGCCATTTGTATATCTTTGGCTATTCTCGTTTGCTTGACTGTGTTGGGGAATGGAGATGGCAAAGGTATTCATTCTGAGAGATCTGAGCCATGATCAGGCCATGCTGGACTATGGCTGCTACAATCAGCTGTTCATAATTATCACTAGGCATAGAAATACTAAGAGATGCCCTCATGACCCCTTTGAGCTGCAAACATGATCCTACCTAGCTTCTCACATTACTCGGGGTCTATTTTTCCTAACAGCCTAAAGAGACCAGATAGTAGACATAGTTCAAGTTCAGCAAAGTTCTCATGTTCTCTAATAGAAATGTTTTCTTGAGAATGAGAACCCAATCTGAGCAAACCTAAAGTTTCAGAGAAGGGAAGTACAAAATCTGAAAATATGTCACTGGTAATGATGGTGAGAGGGACAAATCTCACTTCTACCTCTTGTTTTCTGGCTCATATGTATTGCAACCATTGGGAGCATAGCACAATTTACAGGTCCCTGATTCAAAGCGTTTGCCACAATTTTGGGACTGTGCTCTCCTCCTCAATGTTTTCTTTGAATTGGAGGGTTACCCAAGCCTATAAAAGGTCATTTAACCACCTAATAAGATAGATGCTTTGGGATAAAAATGTATGTGATAAAACTAGTGTATCTTGTGCTCATGTCCCCATTGTCACACAACTTTTGTTATAAGATGGTTCCCCTCATTAGAAGTAATGATTTATTAATTGTCATGCTGCTAGACCAGGCATTCTATAAGCTTCTGAAACTATTTCTTTTCAACCAAGACTTTGAGTTAGAAATAATACTGCAGTCCACAGAAAATGCAGTGAGTGACTTCCATCAATACTTAAAGAATTCAGAAGTAGATATCCTCATCATATTCCTGTGCAAGGCATCTGTTTAGTCCCTACAAAACTTTTAAAATCAAAACCATTTCAGGCTCCTAATCATGACAGGTAACAGTACCACCATTGAGTACCATAGCTACTGCATATACCAGTACCTCATTTTCCACCTGTACTTCATCTCAATCTGTCACAACTGAGAGTCTGAGGAACTGTGATGGGCTCTTACTACTGTTTAAGAGTGATCCAGTCATAAATTCTCAAACTAAGGGCCTGTTACTAAGGGCTACTTTGGTACCAATTGTCTTGGTTTGTGCCTTACATCATGTTTCCTAGGACTTGTACTCTGAGGTGGATATTTGCATGCAGGAGGTTTACTGGGTGGGGATGGGGGGAGGGGATGTCCTTGAGAACAACATTTGTAAGGGAATGAGGAAAGCAGGAGTGAGCAGAGGGAGAAGTTGCATTGTGATGCAGCTGTAACAAAGGGTTTGGTAGATCCCATGGAAATCTGTGGAGGTGAGTTTTCCCTTCTGAGATGTCTCAAACTAAGGTAAGTCTACTTCACCTCCAAATCTATTAGTCATCAGATTAGGCTGTGAGAGGGACCATCGGCTTGAGTGAAGCAACTCCCTTTGGCCAGGGCAACACCCTAAAAGGTATTCAGCTGTGAACTATCATCAGACAACAGTTCCAGTGTCAGAGGAAATGAATACAGCATGGGATTTACTACATTTAAAGAGAAAGCAGAGTGAAGACAAATCCTTTGCTGCAGATACTCTATGTGGGAGTGGGGAAAGCCACTCTTACTCCCTGGGTTCACTTCCCACGTAGAGTATCCTTAAGAAAGGAGAAGGAAAGCCAGTGCAAAGATGTGCTCTTCGGTGGGTTGCTGCTTTGGAAGACTGCTGCACGTTTCTGAGAGAGCTTCTCAGGAGTCTTAGATGAGTTGCAGAAGTTTCTGCCTGGCTGAAAAAGAGAGAAAAACATTTATCAATTGGCTCCCATTGCTCATGGGTGGAGCCATGCACATTAAAATTCCCTGTGCCTCCGAGTTTCCCATACACACATGCCAGGAATGCCAAGACAAGATGCTATGGGGTGGCATCTGCATGAAGCTTATAGAAGCCGGCATGGAAGGAGTTACCTCAGAGCAGAGCGAGATTGAAAGTGTCCACAAAACATATCTAGTGCTTCTGGAACTATCTTGCAGAATTTAAAATGATGCACAAATTTCACATACAGGAATTTGTACTACAAAAGTTTGTGTTTCTAGGTGCAAACATCTATGTGAATTTGATAGACTCTTGGGCCAACTGCCACTGTAAAAGATGCACCTACAAAGTATGTCATGATTTCCATAAGGTTGCTAAGAGTATTAAATGAGTTAAAACATGCACTAGGTTTTGAACAGTGCCTTGCACATGGTAAGGTTAATTATTATTCATTTTATTCCTACAAGGGTATCTATTAAAGCTCCTGTTTGTATTGAGAAAGAATGAGAAACAATCTAAATATACATTAACTAAATACTAGGTAAAGAAATTATAATATGGCTATACATAGGGAACTATCATATGCACCGTATGAGAATGTCATAAAGTGGGAAAAGCAAAACAAAGCACAGGAGAGAAAAGTGTTGAGTATGCTCCCATTTGTGTAAAATACACATGTAAGTACATTGCAAAACAGATTATTAGTGTTTGCCAATAGCTGGTTCCCCTCTGCTTCCTGGGGACACAGAAGATTGCTCTTTGCAGTTAAGTGGACCATGTGATTGGCTCTGGCCACAGTGAGTCCCAGTAGGAGAGAAAAGCCCCTGTGCAACCTTCCAGCTCTCTCTTCCCTGGAATTCACATGCTTAGATGGCAGCTACATAGGGTCATGCAGCTTCCACACATAGTTTGGTATAGAAACAAAACCATTGTTGTGTTTAGCCACTGAGATTTTGGGTCCACTTTGCTACTGCAGCATAACCCAAACTACCTTGACCAGTATAACATAATTCCACAAAGGAGAGGAAGCAAAACAAAAACACTGATTGCTCCTGGAGAGTAGAACCAGGGGACTGAGGGTCAAGGGTGGGAGGAGATTTATTTTGCCTTCTATACACCTTGAATTTTTAAACTATGAGTGTGTAAAAAGTTTTAAATGTTAATTATAGTTTGGATCAAGGAGAATCATCAACCATTCCCCAAACTTAAGAGAAGCTGCCCCTCAAAACAAGAACGAAACAAAATACAAAGCAACTCCTGCTGCTGGAAGAAGACAAAAGCACAGAAATCATTTAGCCTGATTATGTTATTTTGTCCAAGAACCTTCAGCAGCTTGAATAAAGATGCAGAAAAGAACTTTTGGGGCAAGGAAGGCAGAAAAGATAGGAGAGAGTGGGGTGCATGGTTGTGGATGGGGAGAAACTGACGGGGTCTCATCACCCTGGAGGTCTTAAAGGGGTAAAGACTTTATGCAGTGGTGCCAGAGGAAGTGATGTGGAGAAATAATTGCTGGTGATCAGAAATAGAAGAAAAGATTTACTAGTTCTGACAGTGTCTAGAAACTGGCTGCTGCGATAGGGAAAAGTAAAAGGTAGTGTGATTTTGATATTTTAATATGAGTACTATGAGACTTGGTCTGTTTTATATCTAATGCTTATGATATTCTGAGTGATTTCAAAATACATGATGTATTTCATAACATAGATGTTGATGATGAAAGAAATCTTTATCATGTTCCCTTGGGAGCTTTTGCAGAGGAATTTCTAATTTTTCTATAAATTTTATCTGTAAAAGATGGTATGACATATTGCTGATCAGTAGTGACCAAGCCGGATATTTGCAGGACAGTTATGACAAAAGAGGATGGCAGTTTCACAATAAAGGTGAATAATGGAGATGATAAAAGATAACCATGACAGATAACTCAGTTAAGAGGGAAATTGGAAAATATTTAAAGATCTTGATTCATACCAATCAGCCATTCTATGGGACTGCATCTAAAATAATAAACAATATTTATATGGATGGTTTCCTTGAGTCACAGAACATTTTTCTTGGTGACTAGAGCACTGTGGCATTTTCAAAAGTAGGTGAAGGATTTTATTAACAGAAAAGTTGGTCCTACTGTAACCGTATCATTTGAACTGGCATCGACTTAAGAGGTCATATAGCCATGTGACAAGGTACAAGAGTCTTTCTCCACTTCAAATATTAGATGATATTAATGATACTGTTAATCATTTATATTTTGTGCGTATTTTACTGCTATTGCAAAATTATCAAATTTCCAAATTAAGATACAGAATGTTATCTTTTAAGTTATCAGTAATAGTCATTAGAAAAAGACTTATTTTAGGTTTCTAGACCTGTTTCTTTTTCTCTTTTATAGAGTCACACTTCTACAAGAAGGTCATTTATAGAAACAACATTTATAAAACCTGATTTTGATAAAGAAATTCATTAATGCTTTAGCATTCTATTGAATGCTTCAATAATACAATGTAAAATTGGTACCAGAAAATAGTTCTAAAAAATTCAGGCATTTTATGCATCTTCTAGTTAAATTGTTTTAAAATAAAACAAAATAATTTTTAAAAGTTGGTCTTGCTGGACCCTTTAACCATAAAAGTTGCTGAGTACTAATATTTATTGTTTTGCATTACATTGTTATCAAGATCTATCATTTAAGTTCTGTCACTTTTCTTTTTCTTTTCAGTTCCACTCAGTCTTCTGACATCATTTCTGACATCACCATGAGGTAAACATGCTCCGTAATCTCGCTGGTCCCATGAAGAGGATGAGAAACACGTGGATCAGTGCTGCCTCAGTCCAGCTGCCCCTAACGAGTACAGCTTAGATCAGCCAACCCCAAGCTCATGAGCTAAGTAAATACCTATTATTGTAAGGCTAGTGAAGGTACCTAAAGTAATCAAATTCATAGAGACAGAAAGTAGAATGGTCATTGCCAAGAACTAGAAAGAGGGATGATGAGGAATTATTGTTTAATGACCATAGAATTTTAGTTTTACAAAATGAAGAGTTCTGGAGATGGTGGTGATGATTATACAACTGTGAATGTACTTAATACCAGTGAACTGAATACTTAAAATTGGTTAAGATGCTAAATTTGATGTTACATGTATTTTACCACAATTAAAGATAATTTAAAAAGTCACGAGAGAGGTTTAGTTTTCTGCACTAAAACGTGAATTATTCCCCAGATGAGAGCAGACCACTGGGAAGGACCATAACAATCATTCAGAATGATTTCCAAATCGGGCTTCTGCATTTGATGGCATGAATGACATTCCACTCTCACCCTACTCACCCAACAAAAGTTGGGTGGTGTTGTAGTAGGGACCCTCTTTTTGATCATGAAGTCCTGTTTCTTCCTAATCTGAACAAGGAATAGAAATCAGAGAATTCAGTCTCTCATAATCACAGTTATTTTCGGTGGTAGGAATTTCCTTGGTGGGTGATAACTACTGGTCCATGAACATTCCTGCTCTGCCAGACCCTCCCTCCTCACTGTCGCTTCTGACTCAAAGCCTTGGTCTTCTCACAGGCCCCTCTTTTAAGACCCTGAACTGGTGCTGTTCACTATTCCTCCCCACAGGAGGAAGCAATTCAAAGACACCCAGCTCGTAACTTCACTGTGCAAACAGATTCCACGAGATGCTAAGAGTTGCTCTGCTCTACTCGGACTTTAACTGAAAGAGGAAGAAATGGTGTCTGCTGGAATGGTATTTGAGTGGAGGAGATAGAAGATGCTCTAATTCTGTATGAGGTTCCCTGCCTGTGAGAACAGTGGGTGATTTCTTCATCTGTTACCTAAGTAGTAACCAGCTCTCTCCTAGAAAGCGCACGACACGGTATGGGTTCATATCAACACAGCACATTTCTCTTGTTCACAGGACTTCTCCTTATCCTGTTTACATCACAAAGTCCACTCCAAGGAGTGGCTCTGAAATTTCAGGAAAGGTATTACAAACTGCAGTTTGATTTATACTGATGCCAAGATCTCTTCCTGGTTGGAAGGTGGCTGAAGCTCTCAGTTCATTTTACCCAACAGAGGCAGACTTGGGCCAGAGCCTGGTTCAGGAAGATCCCTGAGTCTCTGTAATTTATTTATGTGAATCTGTAGGTATAATCTGTATACTCTGGCTACTCACCACCTTCCAGCTCTTTTTGGGATCAGGATAATAGGGTGTAGGGCAGAGCCTGTTGCTTCCCCAGTTTGACAGCAATAACACTGGACCCTGAATGTGAACGTCTTGCACGAGAGGGACAGCAATTTGAACATTTCACCTAAAATGTCACCTAAAGGGTCCTTGAGTATGATACAGTTGTTACAGAATTACATGCTTATGATTTTGTAACAAAAAATTTGGTGAAGATTGCCAGCCCATAAAAAAGGGGTGTAATTTGTGCCGGACCCTGTATGTAAAAGACTGGGGAAAACACCAGCACAAACTGGCTGCATCTCCCACTGGGCAAAAAAGAGTATTAGTTCTGCCTGCAGTAGACAAGTCGTAGCACATGTCATCAGTGTCCTACTCATGTCCCTGGAGTTTTCAGTG
Organism: Lyroderma lyra; assembly: GCA_004026885.1. NCBI lineage: Eukaryota > Metazoa > Chordata > Mammalia > Chiroptera > Megadermatidae > Lyroderma > Lyroderma lyra. Next base: position 45,939 of record PVJL010004385.1, read on the forward strand.
TGCTTTCCTGGACTTCCAGTTGCCAATATCTCCTTCTTTGCCTCAGAGCTCTTCCTTCCACCACCAACCTCCCTGCCCCTGCCCCAACTCCACACACACACACCAGCTACAACTGTGGAAAACCGTGTGGCCCAAATGCAGCAAGCTAGCAGTGCAAAGAGGAGTTAACATTCTGCTCGCTCACTTGAGGAGTCCTCAATCATTGACTCTTGGGATTTTATGTAAAAACACTCCAGCTCCCTGTCTTAAAGGCAGGGTATTTTTTTTTTTTTTTTTTTTTGCTTTTTGGTATGTGGGTAGCTCCCTGGCTGGGAATCGAACCCAGGCCGCAGCACCAACAGCGCCAACGCCGAAGCCTTAAGCCACTACATCACCAGGGAACTCCCTAGGCAGGGTAATTCTGAGACAAATGTCTTGCACTATTTGTGAGTGGAGATTGAGCTCCAACTCACACTATGGCAACTGGCCTAATAGTACTCCTAACGACTGCATTTCTTTCCCTTCTTTATATCACTTCCCACTTCTTTACCTGTGTTATCTTCACTTCCCAAATAAACTACATGCACTAACATCACGGTCTCTAGTCTGCTGCTGGGAGAATGTCAATGAAGCCACAATGGGAGCTTTTCTCCTTAAGTCTCCTGTGAGTTCCTGACATTGTGGTCATGGTATCTGCTTCCCCTGAGATGAGTGTTGGATAGATGATGGGACCAAAGTACGAATGTGGGAAAAACAAAGCAAAAGGGTGGAAGACAATTGCTAGAAGAGGAAACGTGGTGCCTAGCTTTCACGTCCATTGAGCTCTCGTGCTGGCTACACAATGTGTGATGAGTCAGCCTCTGTTAAACGCACAGAGGGAATTGCTCAGAGCCTGGAGTTACTTTACCTTCCACTCTCCCTGTCAGACTCTCCTCCCTGGTTTCTGTCTTGGTGATTCAATACCTATATTATCCCTGTATCACTGAGAGGATTGACAACTCTGGCGCTAACCTTGAGGAACTTACCGTCTAGTTAAGGAGACAGTCATATAAATAGATTCAAATAGTAGGTATTAAGTGCTAAAATAGGGATGCAACTTAAGTACCAGGGAAAAAGAAGACAAAAACAGCTAATTCTACGTGGGGCTATTGAAGATAGATGAACAAAAAGGTCTTAAAAGATAAAGAGATTTTCAAGCCGAGAGGTGGAACAAAGACATTTTAGACAAAAGGACTACCATGCCATCTCTGTCTAGTTGTGATTCTTGGGATCTTCATTTTTAGGCAAGTAAATATTGTGGGACAATATGCTGGAACATAAAGGCAATGATGGTGGGAAATATGGAAGGCAGCAGAGAAAGAGAAAACCCAGTCTGCACTGACCCTGTAAGAGAAGCATGCACCTACAGGAGCCGAGTGAGCAGGGCTGTTGAGGACAGGACATTGTGGACATCCTTCATTCACAAGGTTACTAAGGTGTTGGAGCTGACACAGTGGCACACAACAAGGAAACACCGTGAACTTGAAAAGACTCCATATGTGTTCCTTGATGGCTATTGGAAAAAGAGAATCTATTTGGAAAACTAGTGTTTAAAAAAATTTTTTTTAAGTTAATGCCTCTTTGAGAAACCATCTCTGATCTGAAGCTTCTAAAATGGTAGGCATTTATTTCTTATGATTTGAGAAGTTTAATGGATTAGCTACATAATTTGAAAGTAGTCATACCCACGGGAACATTAATGAGGACCAAAGCACAAATACAAAGTTAACTTAATGTGTATATGGCTTTTTGACTGAAGGGACAAAATATCTAGGATTCAAATTTCAAAAGCAACTATCAAACAAGTTTGGGCAAGGTATGAAAATACAGGCCCTGATTTATTTTACCTAAAAATTCCCTACTTTCTATGAAGTCTTTTTCTCTCTTAAAATATCACTATACAATGAAGATTTTGGAGAGTTTTAAATAGGAAGTGATGATGGGGTTACTTTTGCTGCAGGGCTAAACATGTATTGGAGACCATTTTCTTTTTCTTTTTCTTTTTTTTTTTTTTTTGGTGGAAAACTTTTTTTAAAAATTTAGGAATGCTTTACATTGTAGTAATTGTTAATATGAAAAAATTCACTTGAATATTTGTATTTGTGAGAGGTTAGATAGTTGTATGAGATTAGATACTATGAAGGAAAATGCTAATAACAAATGTGTAACTCTCCCCAGTTCTACTGTTTATTAGTAGTCTGTGGTTGGGTTACATTCTGGGTTAGTATAATTGGTAAGATGCTTTTTGACCTCAAACTCTACTCCTTTCTTCTTCTTCAACTATCTTTCTAATGCCAGTAGTTGGGAATTATTTTATCTCTTGGGAGTTATATCTGAAAAAGTAATGTATTAGTCAGAGAACAGTTGCTGTAAAAAAAAGAACCCAAATTAGAGTATCTTAAGCAAGACACATTATTTTCTCTCCTACACAGAAGTCTGGAGAGGCATTCTAGTAGAGCATGACCTCTCCATGGTGTCAGAAGCTCGATCTTGTTACTCTGACATTATCAATACTCAGCTTCTATCCCTTGGTTGCAAGTGGCTGTTTGAGTTACAACCAGTGATCAATGTATTGTAAAACTAATGAAGATTCAGCTTCAGGAGCCTTCACTTGCACGGATCCTTTCCATGAGTTATGTAAAGTTGGAAGGGCTCAGGCTTTTCTGGAATATGACTGCAAGGGTATTTTTGGTATTATAAATCTCTTTGGCCATTTGGTGAAATTTGTGGACCCCTTCTCAGAATAATATCTTTAAAAGCTTAAAGTAAAATATATAGTATTTTAAAGGAAACCAATTATATTAAAAGATCAATTATCAAAATACTTCTAAAATTTTGTGATATAGAAATGTTTCTGTATTAATTCATTAAATAAGATCTGGTGATAGAAATAATAACTACCATAATTTCAAAGTGGTAATGAACATTAATGATATTTCCCATGTTTCCATTACTTGTGATGTTATGTGAACATATTTAATTTCTATTGGTGACAGAGTCACAAGTAAAGCAAATACTACTATGCTTTACATTTATGGTAGAAGGGAAAATATTAAAAATTACCTTCCCCACAGCAGGAGATCTGAGTGGTGCATTTTCATGTATTCTGCACTGATTTTCTAATTAAGAAAGAACAATTATCCTTGTATTTAATTGTCTTTATTTTTCCATCTCAGTTTCTGTCTGTTCATTTCTTTTCATTTTCATCAATATAATTGTGATTATCTCAGGGCTTTCCTCTATTCAGTAATTCCGTTTTTTTTAGTAGAGACTATTCTATTCTTATATAGTATATTTACTAGTTTTCTTTGATCTTTTATACAGCGATGCAAGTTCAAGGCATTTCCTTCTGTTCCTTGAATGAGGTTTTCTTCTGGTTTGAGCTTTGGTCTGTTTCTTCAGTGTTTCTTTCCTCCCTCCCTGCTTCTCCTTTTGGTTTTCATTCTTTCCTTCTCCCTTTTTAAAGCTTTCCAGATTAGGTTTTCATGGTTGCCATGCTCTACTTTTTCATGCTCAGCTCTGTCCAGGCATACATCTTATTTGCTCTGATATAATGCAAGTGATTTTTTAACTCTCTGCTGTCTCTGAGAGCACTTTTTCCCTCTGAAATGTAATGTGGGCTGAACTTTTTGTTCTCGGTGTACTCTTCCATACCCCAAGGAAATGGACCTGGGGTGGGGGTGGGGGGCTGTGGGAAGAGGTGGTGTACTTGTTCTCTAGTCTAGATCGTGTTAATTATGACGTTTCACTCCACTTCTTTGGGGTGTGCATACCATTCCAATGGGGGCATACTATGAACAGCATTGAAGTCTTCATAGAATGTTAAAGAAAACCAGCCTTGCTATCTATTCAATTTCCTGTTTTATTCTTTTCCAGTTTCTGTTACTCCTTAGTGAAAAGAAGAATTAAAAAAGAAAAAAGAAAAAGAGAAGGAAGAGGAGAAGAGTGGGGAGGAGGAGGAGATGCAGGGTGGTGGCTTGTTTACTTTCTTCAGACTTGAGATAATGAGAATTTTCAGAACTCATTACAATGTCGAGATGGTGGAGGTGGTATTAGGAGCTTAGCCGGTTGTTCCTTTGCTCAGCTCCAGAATCTCTTGTTTCTTTCTTCGGACACTTGTTTTTAAGGTTTAAAGCATTAGCTTAAACACCTTTTTTGTCTGGTGATTGCTAGTCAATTTTTTTTATCATTCTGTTAGGTGAAGTAGAAGTTCTCTGAAGTAGTTTCAACCCCTTCCCTTATCCCAGAAATCTGAGCCTCAGTTTTTTAGTAACAAAATGGACATAGGTATACTACATTCAGAGTTGTCATGATGATAAACTGGATTGGTGCTTGCAAAGTGCCTAGCAGAGTATTTGGTATGAAGAAAGGAGGTGGTAATTGAAGGAATGCATTTAATTTAAATAAAGTAAATTATTTGTCAAGTATACCAATAAAGCTGGAAAAAATAAAGACAATGAATAATAACAGTAGCATCTTTATACATAGTATAAAATATGAAATATTTACATCATTTACAAATCTTCTCAAGGTATATCCATATTTTTAATACTTGAAAATACTAATACTTTTATTGCCAACAATGGGCACATTATCAATCTAAACAGCCAAAGCAACCTCATGCTTATTAAACCATTAACTTAAGATTAACTCTTAATTTATTTCCTAAATTATTATCTTTTTAGGTGAGTTGGGAGAATCAGGAGAAATCACAGTCATCTATAGGAAACATATCGATATATTTGCAACCAATTCTTGATTATCCACATGGAGATTTTCCACATTTGGTTATCAGTGCCTTCCAGATAATATTCAGGAAACAAGAAAAGATTCTGCTATTTGGTATTGTACAAATTAATGTTGTTGTTTTTCTTATTAGTGAAATCTAGACCAGATGGTGATTCCCAAGCAAACCCTACTATTTAGGAGAATCTATAAACAGATTATCTCTTTTTTTTTTTTTTTCAGATTATCTCTTTTCATACTAACCCCATGTTAGAAATCTGTCTCTTTCAGAATGACACATTTGCCATTAAACGGAAAGTATAAGGAAAATGAAAGCCTTGTAGAACTGCTTGTTCAAAAAATCAAATACGTGTGTTTGATAAAGAAAAAATTATACATATGTAAGGAGTGATAGAGAGGAGAACGTGAACTTTTCCACTCATGCTTTCTTCCTCTCTTGTTTTTCCCTTGTATGATTATAAATTCCTTTGGAAGGAGGTTTTCAGACTTACTCATCTTTTTATTCCCCTTTCTGCCCTATTACCTAGCAAAACAAATGGCACATAGTAGATGTGTAAAGTTTTTCTGAAGACATCTGAGGTGTGAGCGGAATACACATTCCAACCCAATTTATAGACATCCTTAACTGAGCATGCTTTTATTTTTCTGAGGATCTATACATGTAATTAGAAGACTACTACTAGTCATTATCTGACACTACCAGAGGAATTGCTGTCAGAACTGTTCTTGAAGTGTAGACTATTTTGAAGCTTTCTTATAGTTAAGATCAAGTGTATTGTTTTGCCACATCCAACTGGGAAGACTAAATTCTAGAAGCCATTTGAAGAGAACATTGTGGGTGCAACTGCCATATCTTCCCCAGGTATTGATAGTATTCATAGTACAGTAGATTCTCCATTAACCAGAACTCAAGCAACCGGCACTTTCATTTTTGCTGATTGCTTGAAGTTTTGCTGGTTTCTTGAGAGTGCTGGTTGCTTGAGTCCTGGTTAGCGGAGAGTCTACTTACATTTATCTGGCATCTACCAATCCCCATGGGTGCCGGTTAACTGAGAGTCTACTGTACTGTTATTAGACTTTCCTCAGATTTCATACCTATGTCTTGACAATAGTTTCTGTGAAAAAAGCGATTCCTTTTTATTATTGAGGTGTGTGTGTGTGTGTGTGTGTGTGTGTGTGTGTGTTAAGCAACACACTAGACCAATAACATTATAGTTAAACAGGCTAGGAAAAGTCATCACTCATATTTTCTTGGATGTTCTGTTTTAGTTGATGGGTGGCTTATGTAAGTCAAGGCTATTCTCCCAAATTAACAGGTGTGTGCCTACATATTGTTATAATATGCCTCCATTCACAATTGGTAGCATTATTTACTTGGAGTCAAAGGGTATCTAGATGCTGAAAATGCTTTGCACTTCCCAGTCTCTGTACCTTTGCTTGTCTTCATCCTTCTATAGTGAATGCCATCTGTTGTCCCCTTGTATCACTTGAAGTCATTTCTATCCTTTAAGTCCCATGTCAAATGCACTCATATCTCATATAATACTTTTTGTTATAGTACTATATGTTCTTAGACATATTTATTAACATCTTAGACAGTTTTTAAAATGAAAACTACACACATATGGATTTAGAGTAGAGAAGACTTGAGAACAGCTTGATAGGAAACGAACCAGGTACAGGCAGACCTGCATGACTTACTCTAAAAAGACCAATCAGTAATAATAATTTGATGATACTTGCACTAGGAATGTATCTTTATTAAGCATACCTACTTCATTTGCTATTATCTTTCAATTTTTAGCATTTCCTTATTTGTTAGGTAGGTTGGGAGTGTATATGTGGGCTGTATCTTGTGGTGTCTTACACATGAGCCTTCAAAAGTGTATGGGCTCATTCATTTAAGGCATAAAAGAACCAGTCAGGTGAAGTGAAATGAACTGGAATATTTTAAAGTAACTTTGAAATGATTGCCAACCAGGCTGATACTACTCTTCCTCAGGTGACCAGATCTCACTCTCATGAGCTACATTAATCGATTAATTATTAATAATACAAGAAAATGTAATGGGCACTTACTTCATGCCAATAACTATGCTTGTTGCTGGACACTGTGTTAAGTGCTGTATTATCACCTTTACTGACAAGAGGACCTGAGGAACGGGTTTATACACACAACTTTAGGGTTTGCTGGATCAAACACCGCCTCTGCTCATGATGGGAAGATGAGTTTGCATGATCACTTAAAATCCCATGGTTAGATAATGTGATAGGGTAACTAATGCCCCCCTCCCCCATATGTCCATATCCTAATCTCCAGAACCTGTGTTACCTTATACAGCAAAAGGGACTTTGTGATGTGGTTAAGAATTTTGAGATTGGGGGATTACCCTAGATTATCTGGGAGGGCCCAGTATAATCACAACATTTCTTATAAGAATGCAAGGTAAGTCAGGGTCCAAGAAAAAGGTGATGTGATGACTGAACCAGAGATTGGACCAGAAGCCAAGAGCCATAACTAGAAGCTAAAAATGGTAAGGGGATGGGTTCTTCCCTCAGGGCTTTTGGAAGGAAGAAGTGAGTTCTCCTGACAATACCTTGACTTCTTAGCTCAGTGAAATTGATTTCTGACTTCTGACCTCCAGAACTGTAAGAGAAGAAATTTGCCTTGTTTTAAACCTCTATATTAGTTTCCTGTGGATACTATAACAATTAACCACAAACTTGGCTTAAAACAGGAGAAATTAATTTTCTCACAGTTCTGGAGGTCAGAGGTCTCAAACTAGTATGATTGGGTTACACCAAGGTGTTGTTGGCTGGGCTGTCCTCCCTCTGGAGGCTATCGGGGAGAATCTGTCCCTTGTCTCTTCCAGCTTCTGGTGGCTGCTGGCATGCCTTGAACGGGTGGCTGCATCACTCCAATCTCTGCTGTCGTCTTCTCCTCTGTGTCTGTCTTCTATCAAATCTCCCCCCACACCTCTCTGATGAGGACATTTGTGATTGCATTGAGGCCCCACCCAGATAATTCAGGATAATCAACCCACCTCAACATCTTTGACTTAATTACAGCTGCAAAGACCCTTTTTTTCTTATGAGATAACATTTACGGGTTTCTGAGTTAGGACTTGATATCTTTGGTTGGCCATTAGCCCGCCGAGTACAACCACTAAGTTTGTGGTGATTTCTTTCCAGGTGGCAACTAATACAAGTATGTATTAAGTCTCCAGCAGGTAGAGTAGCAAACCAAAGCTCTTTCTCAGCAGGAACATAGTTAAGTTTAAGGAGGGCATGGCTTTCTTATGAAACCCTAGGAAGCTGGGCAGTGCTTCTTCAAATGCAGCTTTCAGACCTGACACGGGCTTTTCAAACTTTATATCGAATATATTGTTGTAAGAGGCACACAGTAGTCTAGACCAGCTGGAGAGCTTCTCTTTCTCTCTGCTTTTTTCAAAGTAGGCTTGCCTTGAGTGTCACTTAGTAAACAGACAGGAACCATGCACTTACATGTGGTATATGTTGTCTCTACATCCCCAGAAGTCCATTAAGCATTGTGCCTCCTTCTTGGAGGAAAGGGGTGCAAAGTGCAACAATTTTTCTTTCACTATTTTGAGGAGATATTCTGAGGTGTTCCATCTATTGGACTCGCAGAAATGCAAATAGCAGGTTCCTGAATGTTTTTGCTACATGTATATTTAACTAAGGCATTTCAGACCTGTTAGCCATTTATTATATATTCTTTCAAATTCCTTTATTTTCATTTAGATGTACACAGATATTCCACACTTATTCACTTCTCACCCAGCTGCTCTTCATTTTTTTCTTGCTGTAAAATATACAGTTGGTGGCTTAACCAGTTCTGATATCTACACTCTCAATTCCCACCCACAGAGTCCCCTGTGAATTGAATGAAAGGGAGATACTCTGGAATGAGAATGCACAATATGATAAAAGGCATCCTTTTTCAAGCTCAGTTAAGCCACTTGCAAAAGGAATTTGTTACTAGGCACCATGGGTGCGGCTTGTCTTTTTTTGGGTGGATTGGGGAATTTGCAGGTGGGTCTGGCTACTAGATTCCTCTGTTTCTGAGCCAGATGTACTCACAAGCAGAAGTGGCACACATTACAGCGTGGATGTTTGTGTGAATAAATTTCTCCCTCATTAAAAGCCAAGGATTAGAATACTCAGAGCAGTATCCTTTTTCTTCATTTGACAGGCACAACTAGGTAATGTGAGTATTTATCCTTCAATGGGTAATTTCAAGGGGAAGTAAAATTTTTCACAGCTATGCTGGTTTTATGTATTTGTCTCTAAGCCTGGTTATTTACAAATCTACCCATATGTAAATTTGATGATTCTGAAAGCTTAGTTTAGATAAAATTGAAGCATATGCTTGCAGATTTCCTTTTAATGCAAGAAAAAAAATTATAGGGCTCAATGGGGACTCTTAGAAGCGGGTTTTTAGAGGTTATAGGGAAAAACATTTCATTTTTGTAGGTGGCACAACTAAAGTTTATAATGATTCAATATAGATGGTGGGGCATTCCAAGAGAGTTTTCTTTGCCTTTCCAGGAAATCATATAATTAATACAAAATGCTTGATAAGCATAAAATCTTAACATCAAAGCAAGATTCATACAATGGAATATCATCTAGGCATTAAAAGAAATGGTTTATCCAAAGAAAATGAAAACATTACCTTGAAAAAACATATGCACCCATGTTCATTGCAGCATGATTTACTATAGCCAAGATATGGAAACAACTTAAGTGTCCATTAATGATGAATGAATAAAGAAACTGTGGGCTATATACACAATGGAATATTAGTTAGCTATAAAAAATGAAATTTTGCCATTTGCAACAACATGGATGCACTTGGAGGGCACATTGTAAGTAAATAAGTCAGAGAAAGACAGATGCCATCTGATTTTGTTTATATATAGAATCTAAAAACAAAACAAAACAGAAGACAAGCTCATAGATCAGAGACGGCGGTTGCCAGAGGCAGGGGGTTGGGGGTAGGAGAAACAGACGAAGGGGGTCAAAAGGTAAAACGATAAAAAAAAAAATAGGAGAGAAAAAAAGAAATGTACTTGAGAAATATTGCCTTGGTCGCAGTGTAGAGAATACAGTGGAGGGGAAAGTGCCGGCGGAATAGATGAAAGCCATTGCCATTAATAAAAAAGAGAACGAAGTACTAATAATCTTATGTGACAATATTGTGAAACTTGAAACATTATGTGAAGTGAAAGAATCCAAACACAGGAGTTCCCTGGTGGTGTAGTGGCTTAAGGCTTCGGCGCTGGTGCTGTCAGTGCTGCGGCCTGGGTTCGATTCCTGGCCAGGGAGCTACCCACATACCAAAAAAAAAGAATCCAGACACAAAAGACCGCATATTGTACAATTGCATTTATATAAAATGTCTAAAATAGGCAGAGACATAAAGTAGATTAGTGGTTGCCAAGACTGGAGGAGGGGGATGGGGGTGATTAGTAACAGGAATGGAGATTATTTTTGTAGTGATAAAAATGTTCTGGAACTAGATCGTGGTGATGGTTGCACATATCAGTGAATATACTAAACATTACTGAGTTTACCCTTTAAAAGAATAAATTTTTTGAAAGGTGAAATTATATTTCAACAGTTGTTTTATATATGCATACAAGGGCTGTCTGGAAAGTATCCAGTCATGTGATATGAAAAATAGAAGCATTTATGGCTGGATTTTATCTGGACAGCCCTCATATACACCTACATATATAATCAAAACAAGATATCAAAAGAATTTTGCCTAACAAGTTGTTTCTTAAACTTTTTCTAAGATGTAGCATTTCCCCAAGAGTTTGAAAGACAGAAATACGTATTATAGCAACATTACAGGTAGCTTCTTCTCATGTTCATTTAATTGATATGATGGATAATCTAACAAAAATAAAAGAAAAAATTCCAACAAAAAAATCAAGGATTTGTTCTTAATTCACAAGTGAGAAAAAAATCTTCTGACACTAAAAACTTAGGGAGAAAGAGGTGGCCCTGCTTAATTATAAAGTGAATCATACAGGCCTCAGCAAACATTAGGAATAGCGAGCCTCAAAAAAGCAGAATCTCCTTTATTTATGGTAATTGCTATTCAACAAAATAGACACTTGCTGGTGTCTCTCAGAGTGTTCCTAACATAGTTCATGGCAGCTGGGGAAAGTCTTCCATTATAAGAAAAATTAAGTACCTAAAATAAACAAGCAGGCCATTTGTTACAGCTACGCATTATGTTTACAAATATCCAAACTGAATTGAGGCAATTTTCAAGGTTTTTTTTTTGTTTGTTTGTCTAAAGAAAAATCAAGCAATATAGCAGGTTTGGAAGACATTGCAGTGTCTACCTTTTATCAATTTCTTCTTCCTTTCTTACAAACACAACCCTGATGAAATTTGTTGTGGGCTGAATTGTGTCCCTTTAAAATTATGTTGAAGTCCTAACCCCCAGTACCTCAAAACATAAGTGTATTCAGAAATAAGGCTATTAAAGAGGCAATTAAAGTGGAATGAGGTCATTGGGGTGGGACCTAATTCAATATGGCTGGTACCCCTTTAAGAAGAGGAAATGTTGACATATTAATAGATACACACAGAGGAAAGACCATGTGAAGACACAGGAGAAGACAACCATCTACAAACCACTGACCCTCAGAAGAAACCAACCCTGCACACACCTTGATCTCAGACTTCTATCCTCCAGAATTGTGAGACAATAAAGTTCGATTGTTTAAGCCCCCTAGTCTGTGATACTTAGTTATGGCAGCCTTAGCAACTAATATAAGGTTGTAAATAAAAAACTTTTTTTGTTTTCTTGCAACCATAGGTGGCCATGCCTCAGCATTCTGGTCAAGGAGATATAAAAGTGGAAGTTCCTTGGTGAACTGTTTGCTAAAACTCTCTAAAAGAGGTCAGAATTAGCTACTATGTGCCTTTTGTTTTTTGCCCTTCCCTTTCTACCTGCCTGGAATAGGAATATGAATCTGACAGTAGAGCAGCCAACCTGAGACCATGAAGCAACAGCCAAGGATGGTCAAATGGAAAGATAGGAGGCCTGGGACCTGACGGCAACATAAAGTCACTAACAACCCAGAACCATCAAACTCCATATTCTTTAATGTATGAAAACAAAACCCTTAATTTGTTTAACCACTAATATTTTGCCTTCAAGTTTCTAATTCTTAGAGATGAATGCAATTCCTGAATGATACCATAAATATTTAGTTTATACATATATATATACACATACACACACACTATATATGTATGTATGTATGTATGTTTTAACCTCATGAAAAGAGAACTGTTCTATATTGGGCATAGGTGAAAAATTTTATCGGAAGCCACATGGAATATGACATTTCTGTACTTCCAACCATCTGCTTCACTAGACAGTAACCACCTTCTCATTTGTGAACAAATTTTAAATTAGTGTAATAGAGAGATACAGACTTTTAATTTTAAAGTGGGCAAGGATGCCTACAAATACACTTATTTAGTGTTCAAGAAAATTTCAAAGCAACCACAATTTGGTAGCCAGTACATTTAGACATAAAAAATGTCTCACTGTGATCATTGAAATAGGTTTCAGGTAGAATCACGGCATTTCTTTCCTTGTGAATTATCATATATACAGGCTATCCAGGAGCCTGACCTCCAACTAATTAGCCTGTGTGGTCGGTAGACCAGTTATAGGTCTGCAAACTGTTTGTTACCAATTAGCAAGGAGATAAGGAACTTGTTACTAATGTAAATCAACTGTATCACTAAGTACACTGTTTAGTTCAGCCTTGTTTTGTTTTGTTTTGTTTTGTTTTGTTTTTTGTGGCAAGACTTCTTGATGAAGGAAGGAAGCTGTATGTTGGTCTACATTCTGGTGCTACCTCCTTATCTCACTGCAGATTGACACTTTGAATAGCACTGAGAGACAACTTGATAAGGGTAATCAGCAAAATCATTGTGGGAGATAAAACTGTCAGTGTCTACCCTCTGTAATTCTCCAGTCTGTGAGTCCAGTTAAAATTATATTTAGATTAGATCTAGACTATAATGACTTTGAGCCCAAACTACCTGCATAAGAACTTGGCCGTGCTTTTAAAAATCTCTAGAAAATTGTCTCGTATTTGTTCAGGAAAAATTCACTCACGTTCTCTCACTCCGGTCTAATAGCCAAAGCATCCCAGTGTGGCCTCTGCTGCAGTACATCTGATTGCAAGTTACAGAATACCCACTGAGTAATATCTTTAGTAATAAAGATACTTAACTTTCTCATATAACAAGTAGTGTGCCAGAATGCAGTGCTAGGTTTGAAACTAGCTCAATAGTTACCTGCAGTTCAGGCTCTTTGCCTCTTTCAACTATGTCATCCATGGTGTGCTTGCTTTTTGGGTATGTCACCTCGTGGTCTAAGAGTGCCTTCACAACTCTAGGCATCATGGTTTAAAGCAGAAAGGAATGAACAGAACCAGAAAAAAAAGTGGGGCACAGATGTCACCCTTTCACCACCACACACACCCAGAAGATTTCCTGTTGCACCTCATTGGTCAGAACTGAGTGCCATGAACTGCTCTAACTTCAAGGAAGGCTGAGAAAGTCATCATCTGTCAAAGGGGAACAGGATGACTCACTGGAACTGGCTTAGACAATTGGGATTCATCCCCCTGGGTTCCATTCATTGACATCCCATACTACATGAGGGTTTTGTAGGCAGAGAAAGAGGTGAGTTCTGTTGTGCACTTAGCCAACAGTATTTGCCAGGAATACTCCCCAAAGCCACTTTTTTGGAGGGCCAGAGCAGTGCTAGTGATTGTAAATGAATCAAGGCTTCAAAGCTGCTGGACCCCGCGGATGATCCGCTAACACTTGGTTGCTGAGCCCTTGACAGGATCTCCATAACACACACTCACTTCCTTCAATGACAACGAGCCAAAGCCTTCCAGTTTTCTAGCTTGCATTCATCCTGTCAAGGTCTTTAAAAGTCTTGGGTTGAAGGTTCAGCCAGTGAGCATGCCCTTACTCTACCCTCCCCCAACCCCCTAACAGTTACTGAAAAAAGAAGCTGCTTTAAGCAATTGGCTTGAAAATGGGATCTGAACCCTGAGAGGGTAGCAAAATGTTTACCTCCTCTTCATTACCTATTTGATCTTTGTAATTAAATAACGCAAAGGACTGCATGATACATATAAAAACAATTGATAGATTTCTATGAAGTGCTGTGGGGTGTGTGTGTGTGTATTAGTCAACATAAGTTAGATGGTTTAGGAAGACTTTAAACAAAAGGTAGAGTTAGAACTATGGGTAGGTTTTGGCCAATGGAGAGAAAAAAATAGGGCAGGCATTTCTGGGGGAGGGGTGTTTAATTATAATATGGCTCAAAGCAGGTACGAAGAGGAGATACAGATGAACAGGTAGGTTAGGGCTGGTCAGTGGAGGGAGTATAACCATATTACCAAGTGCATAAGTAGTTTAGATGAATCCATAATTCATCTATTTCTGTTATTCTAAGATTATCTCTATTATTCTGTTATTGCTTTCTTTCTTCTATTTATGATGGTTATTATGCTTGTTATGGTGGGCTTAGGAATAACTTGAGCTACACATATTCAACCATTTCACTTCCTCTAGTCAGCTTCTACATGCAATCTTGGTCTTGATTTAGCTGCTTGTAAAACAACAATTCTGAATTCAAATGAATATCAATCAGAAGTTTTGCAAGATCTGCATTCTTTCACATTATTCTTCACACAAGTAAAAGAAAATGGGAGATATAACCTGAGTTCTCTTGAACTTTCTTCAACTTCAACTAGTTTAACTGTCTTGTGTAACTAAGGAGGTTTAAGAAACTTCTGATCTCTATAAATGTATCTGAATGGATGAAATTTGACAATTAAGTTCATGAACTTGCCACCATATGTTTGTGTTGGCAGCACTGTACAAACAACTTAGTAAGGTTTCATAACCTTGGTATATCTGTGTCTCACAGCTGTGTTCATGTTGATGTGTGTGGCATACATTATTGTCGTTGTGTGCTTTTGTGTGCTGTCATGTAAATGTTGGAACTTAAATTAGAGCAATTAACAAACATTCAATTTCTTGTTAAGCTTGGCAAGAGTGGAAGTAAAATCAGGGACATGTTAGTCCAAGTTGATGGGGATAATGCCATGAAGAAAATGGCAGTGTACAAATGGATTAAATGTTTTTCTGAGGGGAGAGAAAGTGTCACTGTGCAGAGAGGTGAGGGCAGCAGTAATTAGCAGAACTGACGAAAACATTGCAAAAATTCATCGAATTGTGTGTCAAAATAATCAGCTGACTGTGAGGAGTGTAGCAGACCAAGTAATCATCGATAGAGCAACAGTTGGAAAAATCTTCACTGAAAATCCTGGTATAAAAAAAGTGTGTGCAAAAATGGTCCCAAAGGAGCTCACTGATGAACAAAAGCAAAGGAGAGTCAAATTTTCCAAGACCATTGGGAGAGGCAAGGCGATGTTTTGGGTCATGTTATCACTGGTGATGAAACATGAGTGTACTAATATAACCCTGAAACAAAGCGTCGAAGTGCACAACGGAAGTCATCCAATTCTCCATGACCAGAAAAGTTCCATCAGTCCAGATCAGGGGTCAAAATGATATTGCTAACCTTTTTTGATATTAGAGGGATTGTTCATTATGAATTTGTACCAACTGGACAAATAGCCAGTCAACTTTATTATTTGGAAGTGCTGAAAAGATTGAGTACGAAAACGACCTGAACTATTCACCAACAACTCATGGCTCCTGCATCATGACAATGCATGAGCTCACATGGCACTGTCAGTGAGGGAGTCTTTAGCCAGTACACAAATAACTGTACTGAAACACACTCCCTACTCAGCTGATCTGGCCCCCAGTGACTTGTTTCTCTACCAAAAGATAAACAAAATATTGAAAGGAAGACATTTTCATGACATTCAGGACATCAAGCATACTAGAACGACAGCTCAGATGGGCATTCCAGAAAAAGAGTTCCAAAATTGCTTTGAAGGGTTGATTAAGTGCTGGCGTCGGTACACAGCTTCCCAAGGGGAGTACTTCAAAGGTGACTGTAGTGATGCTCAGCAATGAGGTGGGCAGCACTTTTTCTAGGATGAGTTCGTGAATTTAATTGTCTGAACTCATAATCTTCCAAAAATAACACTATTATTATTTTATTGATTTAACACCAATTACTACACATCTATTCCTTTTAATTTAGAGAGGAATAAAAGTGAGTTGATTATTACACATATGAAAGTCAGTTTTCCACCTTTTCATTTTCTTTTTCAAGAAAATTTGACAATATACATAGAGACATACAATCTGTATCTTCTGATGGTAGGCAGTTTCTGGCTTCTACTCATTGGGTTTAATCTCATTTAAAAATCTGGAAAATTTGATTTAATGTGTCAGTAAAATTGATTGTTTCTTAAAGCATATGAAAAACCAGCAAGGGTGGGTTGGGGGTGGTGGAATCAGACAAATGGGATAGGCTATATGGATCCTGAGAGAGGGCTTGAGAAATCTTCCTTATTCACACAGGACCAAATGTATATTTACTGAAAACAACACATGGAAAGGATGGGGAACTGGGACTTGCTTTGTTAAGTGAAAGCCTGGGAAATACTGCAATCAAAGATCCACCTGGTGTGTTCAAAGCAGATTATAAAAGCCTTTGAGCAGCAACTAATTTCTCTCCTCTGGAGAAATTGTACCTGTGAACATTCTGGGTTGGCTCAATGGTACCCATATCAAACCACAGTTTGGTCTCACCCTTGATGTCTTTCTCTCACTCATTCGCTCTGTCTCTGTCTCTGTCTCTGTCTCTGTCTCTGTCTGTCTCTCTCTCTCTCTCTCTCTCTCTCACACACACACACACACACACACACACACACACAGAAAGTTTTAATGGGTATTTTGGCAGGTTGAATAATGGCCCAAAATATATTCATGTTCTAATTCTAGACATCCTTGAATGTTTCCTTATATGGCAAGAGACTTTGCAGATGTGATTAAATTAAAGGTGTTGAGATAGGGAGATTATCCTGGATTACCCAGATGGGCCCCAAATGCAATCATGAGTGTCCTTATAAGAAGGAGGCTGAAGGAGATTTGATACAGACTGAATAGGAGATGGCCATGTGACCACGGAGGAGGGGACTGTGACGCAGCCACAATCAAGGAACACTGGCAGCTCACAGAACCTGGAAGCGGCAAATCCTGGATTCTCCCTGAGAACCCCTGGAGCACTCAGCCTTGCTGATACTGTGACTTCAGCCCAGTGTAACTGATTTTGGACTTCTGGTCTCCATAATCATGAGAGAGTAAGTTTCTTTTCTTTCGAGCTGCCAAGTTTGTGATCATTTGTTACAACAGCAAAAGAAAATGAATACACATGTATAGTAGAGTGACATTTTAGCTATCAGAATTTAATACAAAAATCATGTGTGTACACACACACACACACACACACACACACACACGGACCCCTGAAAATCACTTAAGAGTGTACCACATTGGAGAGTAATATAGCAAGTTCTCTCCCAGCAATGGAATGGAGTGTTGTTTCTTCAGTTCAGTTGCCAGTTGAAGTAATTGGCTCGTATTTAGAGGCTATGTTGTAGGAAAAATATTTATCTTTAAACATTAGATTCCTCAGAAAACTACCAAGTCCTGCAGAAGAAACTGCAAATTCTTATTTCCCATCTTACTCTCAATCCAGGCATATGCTCTTCGAGTGGAACAATGGGTTAAATTTCTCATGTGATTCAAATTGTCCTTTCTTTCTCCTCCAAGTCAGTACGATTGAATTCACTTAAGATACGTATAGCTAACTTGTATATAGACTTACTACATGCCAGATGCTTTTCCAATAGCTATATTAAGTCATTTAAAGCCTGGTGCTGAGGTGCAGAGAGGTTAATAACTTGACTAAGATGTATTTTTCTTTTATATATAGAAAAAATTAAACAACCTTACAATACAAAATTAAAGACATTTGAAAATTCCAACTGTTTGTCCTATGTAGCTTCCTTGTGGGACTGCCTAATAAAGATGTGGGTCATCAGAATCTGTAGATGAAAGTGCTTCTCCAAAAGGAAGCTCACTTCTTGTTTCAATGGACTTTCCCATCCACTTTCCATTCAGCTTCAAATGAAAAGAAGTTCTTAGAAAACCTTTCTCTTCTTTGCTTTTAACATGAAGATATTCTGCTATTTTCCTAAATGCCTATTTTCATCCTGCAGCCCGATGCTGTTAAATTAATACCTACTTTATTCCTTGGTTCTCTTCCCAACAACCTCTGCAGATATCAAGTCTAATTGATTCTGTACCTCCTTTACTTATTTTGAGCCCATTTCTTTGAACTGCCTATTTTAATTTGTCTTTCATATAGTGTATTTGAAATAATTTCTTTTCCCTTTCTAACCACAGAACATTTTCTTGGGTTCAGTGAAATTGCTGTAATTTTATACAATCTTTGATAACTCTCTCACCAGAAGAGCCATATAGTTAAGCTTCAGCGACAGATTAAAGCTGTCATAAAGCTTTACCTGGACCAGTTAAATAACCAGACTCCAGCGCACTTGATGGGATGCTTCAGGCCCTCTGAGTGACTGAGTGATGTTGCTGTATAGGTGACGGTCACCCAGCGATTCAGAGACTGAAGAAAGGAGTGATTTGGCAGTGACAGCCAGTTTGGTCACAAGGCACACAGGAGAGATCCCAGAATGATCCCGTAGTTTTAAAATCACCTGTGTCATTCCTGTGCACCCACCTTGTCTCCCTGATTGTTTAAAAAACAGAGACTTCTTTTTTGGGCTTTTTGTCTGGACAACTTGTTCTGTCCAAGGGGTATTCTTCCTCTTTTTACAATCTCTTCTCTGAGCAGTTTCCCTCCTTCTTCATTTCAGCACAAAGCTGGCTCTGTCCTAAGGATGCTGAGTCCCCTGAAGCCCTTTGGGGTTTATTTTCCCACTCCCCACATGCCTCAGGTTTGTCCAGGAGGGTGCAGTTCCTATACTGTTGCTGCCCTGCCCAGATTCCCCTTCCCTCCGCGCCCCCACCCCACCCCCGATGACTCAAAGTGTCAGCTGCTCACGGCTCACCACTGCTCCCTTCTGAGAATATCCCTACGTCAATGGGTCCCAAAGTGTGGTGGTCCTGGGACCGGCAGCATCAGCATCTGCTAATTCACAAAAAATGCAAATTCTCAAGTCCCACTCCAGACCTACTGAGCCATCCAGTTGTGGTTCTTTGTTGTGGCAGCTCTGGGAAACTAATAGAAGGGGGTTCGTCTAAGCCAGTGGTTCTCAACCTTCCTAGTGACGTGACCCTTTAATACAGTTCCTCGTGTGGTGGTCACCCCCAACCATAAAATTATTGGTAGCTGCTCTCTACACATGTGTGACTGGTCCACATAAGCACATTATGTGTTTTCTAACGGTCTTAGGCGACCCCTGTGAAAGGGTCGTTGGACCCCCAAAGGGGTCACGACCCACAGGCTGAGAACCGCTGACCGAGCACACTCCTTCACTGACCCTCCTGACCAAGACTCTGCCTCAGGCTCTGGTCCTAGGGAACCCCGCCTAAGACGATGGGAATTTTTCTTGTTCCTCACTGGGGCGTCTGGCAAAACCCCCTGCTGCTTTGAGGCTGCTGCCATTCAGCCACACCACCTTCTCTCTGAATCCATTACTGTAACAGCTTTATCCAGCTAGCCCACCATAGTGGGGCGCACTCAGGAGGTCTATTGCTTCTCTACCAACTGCCTTTAAACACACTCAGTGGTATTTCCTCGACTGTACCCCCACCCATAGCTTTTTGGATCACCTGTGGTAAAGAGAGCAGCCTCTTTTAGGGGTATTGAAAAATCCCACCATCATCTCCATGTCTCTTCAGTCCAAAGCTGACCCTCTGTCCCATCGTGGGACTGCTCTGGGGTTTTGCAGGACGGCATTCCTGAAGGGCTGAGGGGTCTCTGCTTGTCTCCTGCTGCCTCCCATACTCTTTTTGCAGCTTCTGGCTCCTCCAGGGCAGGGAGAGGATTGGAGGAGATTTATCAGCCTCAGAACCATGGCCATGTTGGTTTCTGTAATTCCTTGTTGTGGGGGCTGTTCTGTGCATTAGGATGCTTAGCCGTGCCCCGGGGTGGGGGGGTCAAATCACCCTCGGTTGAGATCCCCCGGATCAGAGGGAAAGGGCAGTTTCTTACTTGACTGTGGCTGGTATTGTCTGGCCATCAGCTCTCATTGTCATGGCTTATATTTTATGACTGGATGTCTCTCTTGTGGGGTACTTTTGTGGGTTTTTCAGAGATGCCTTCCATCAATCAGCAGACCTCCCACTGTACACTCCTTGCCAGGGCAGGCCCTCTCTGGCTGAGCTCTTACACCCCCACCCCTTCCTCCGATGGACATCTGCAACCTGTTTTGCTGGTGTCACCTTTCCCAGGTTGAAATCAAGGTCTTGGCCGGGGCTGTGATTCTCATCTGAGATTTGGGATCCTCTTTCAAACTCGCTGCTTGTTGGCAGAATTGATTTTTCTTGCAGCTGTAGGATTGAGGTCCCCATTTTCTTGCTAGCTGTCATCTGGGGACTGCTCACTGCAGGCAGCTCTTTTGGGCAGAGTCCTTTTGAGAAGTCACATTCCCAGCTACTTCTGCAGGGACAACTTGGCCCAGAATCAATCTGCACCCTGCTGGTTTCTCCTTACCGTGCCATTGCAGACAACTGTTTCAGACAACTGTTTCCTCTTAGACTTTTCCAGGTACCAGCCTTTGTCATTCTCCACTCAGGGGTAACAGGCATGGTGATCCCTCAAGAATTCTCACGACCCTTTGCTTAGGCTTTGTGGTCCTGTTCTATTGCTGTGAAACAAATCACCACAAGCTGAGCAGTTCAAAACAACACAAATTTATTATTCCTCAGTTTTCATGGATCAGGAGTCCAGTCAGGAGTAAAGTAAGTTCTCTGCTCAGGATCTCACCAGGATGAAATCAAGGTGTTGGCTGGGGCGTTATTTTTATCTGAGATTTGGGATTTTCTTTCAAGCTCACTGCTTGTTGGCAGAAGGACTGATGTCTGTCCTCGTTTTCTTGCTAGCTGTCAACTAAGGACTGCTCTCTGCTTTTAGAGGCCACACACAGCTCCTTGCCATGTGGCCCTCATAGACAGTTCATCACCTGGCTGTGTGCTTTCTTCCAGAATAGCAAAAGCTCATATCAGACCATTCATCCCTTTCTAAAGAGTTTACCTGCTTAGGTCAGGCCCAACCAAGATGATCTTCCCTTTGATGAAATCAGCTGACTCTAGGACACTTTAACTACATCTGCAAACATCCCTTTTGAATCTATAAACATTTGTAATCCATTATCTTTATATTGGGGTCTCAGCTGAAACTCTGATGATATCATCTAACAACATCCTGTTAAATTATTATCTTCTCACTCCTGGTCATAACACTCATGAAATCTATGACATTTGGTTCACCACTCCCTTTCCTCTCCAGTTAGGTGCTGTGGAGAAAGTCACACAGATGGATAGATAGTTCCCACCACAACTTCACAACGGCCAGCCCCCGGTGGGCCCGGGGCTCGACCTGAACACTCCTCCCAGATTCTCTGGCCTGTAATACCTTCCCATTCCCCACAGCCACTGTTTCAGGCCCTCACTGCCCTCACACCTCCAACGTGCCCTCCCTTACACAGTATCCGTGAGTACCTCACGCATGGTAGGGCCCACAACACAGTGCTGGGGACTCAAAGGTCTACGAAACCAGACCAGCCCCTTCCCTTAAGGATCTCACAGTTTTGTGGGGAAGACTGACATAAACAGATAATTATAACAAGATGGAAAGGACAATGGCCAAGTTCTATGCACAGGACCTGTCAGAACTTAGAAAAACCTTTGTAAATAAGTTTACATTGATTCTGCTTCAGTCAAAACTATTTTCTTAATTCCTATTGCCCAATTTTGAATTACTTTTTTTCAAAGACTAATCAGTTCATATTCTTCTCAACAAGACAAGTTCTCCTAAAGCTATCAGGGGATTTGGTAATTTGGGGGTTTCCATATGTTTGCTTATTTGTTTTCACATGTAGTAAGTGGAGAATTAGGAAAGACTTCCCAGAGGGCCTGAGTTCTGAGCTGTTTTCGTAGTCAAGTACTACTGCTGGGTAGAATGAAGTGTTGTGTCACTATATGAGACTATTTCACTTCACTGTGAGTACATACAGCCCTACATACTCTAAATCCTGTGGTAGAGTTGGGATGGTTCTTCCACGAGCACTCAATGATTTCCAAGTCTCCATGGCTTTTATGGGAGTGATTTCGGACTTCCGCTGCATTTGGAAATCCAGTCTCATGTTATGGGCATGAGACCTCTCCTACAGACCATTTCGGATCCTCTCTCACTGCATGACTCCGATTTCAGGTGCAAACTGACAGCACCTCACCTCTTGCTCATGGACACACCTCTCACCTTCAGCCCTGGGATCCCTTGTTGATGCCACCAAGGGATCCAACTCTGGGTTCATGCCCACTTAAGAGCAACCTGGAGGTGTGGGGGAGTCAGTGCCCTAAGTGGGGAACTTTTGACCCACAGAGGGTAGGAGACATTGGATACATTTCTCCCCTTGTCTCCACATTATGAGGCACAATTCGTAGGACTTACATAGAGTGTGAAGTCCTGTAGATGGAGCAACCAAGAGCAGTTAGGGTGGTCAGCTCCATAATGCAGCCTGTTCTCCTTGCTTCCCTGCTCTCCTCCCCTCCCCCCCAACTCCAGCTCTGTGGGATTGTGCCTCCTAATAAAACAGTATCACACAGCCTTCTGCCTTTGGCTTTGCATGCTAAGGAGCCCAGACCAAGACAATATGCATATTTAGTTGGGAAATGGTTAAATGAGTGGGCTCTGAAGTCAGAGAAATGAGGCTTCAATCCAAACAAGGTAGTTACTTAACCCCTTCATGCTTTAGTTTTAAGGTCTGTAAAAATGGAATGATGCCTCCTTTAGGGTGTTGTTATACTTGTAAGTATTAACTGAGATTTATGTAGTGCCATACATGTTGCACACTCAATTCTTAGCTATTATTATTACTTTGTACCCATGCCAAGCTGGAGTGGAATAAATGGCCCTGGATGTTCAGATAGTGATGGTGGTGCCTTAATTTAAGCAGCCCTTTATCCTTCTCTGAGGGCCTCAATGTTATCACATTTTGCCTTTCCCAACCTTGTAAGTTGGATGGACCTTGAACCTTAACTTAGTACCTGCTTCTAGAAACCTTTGTCTGTACAGTACAAACCGCTTAGTGAGAAGATGGGCAAGATTAAAATTATGATGCACTGGCTGCGGACATCACTATCTGAACATCCAGGGCCATTTACTCCACTGCAGCTTGGCATGGGTACAAAGTAATAATAATAGCTAGCAATTCAGTGTGCAATATGTATGGTGCTACTGTAGGGTAATACAGTAGAAAGGGGACAGATCCAGCTAGCTTCGGCTTGGTCATGGCCCCTCACTCTTGTTGATTTCTACTGCTCACCATCCCTGGGTTTTATGTACCTTCCCAAGCTCTTCCCCAAATGGTGCCCAATATGCTAAGCTGCCCACAGAAGGTAATTTGCTCTCAGAACTCCCTCAAAGGGGGGGGCGGAGTTTCCAGTTATACCTCTGCTCAAAGTTGGAGTACTGGAATTAGAAAAAGAGATCAATTTACAAAGGTTTATGGAAGGTCTTTGGTTTCAATTCTTAAGTGAAGCTAAATAACAAGAACTCATGGGAGGTATCAAAGGGAAATTCCTGTTGTGTTGATTTGTTGGGTTTTGGCACGTCCCTGCCTTTGGAATTTCCCCAGTGTAAACTTTTAGGGCATTTTCTGTTTGTAGAATTCTGTCATAGTGCACGTTTGGCTTCTGCAACTGGAGTTTTCCTTAGATGAAAACTTCAGTAAGATATAACTAAAGGAAACAACTATTTGACCAGAATTACTATAATGTGCTTGTAATGAAAGCACTGGTTTTAAAAATAGTGTTTATTAAAACTTAAGTTTCCTAAAGTAGCTTTTCCAAGATAACAAAACATTTGCAGAGTAGTGACTCAAGATACCCTGGCTGGGTCTTGCTCTTTTTTGTTTAATGTGGAATAATTTTTATATACTTCAAGGCCAAATTTGCTTCACTTAGTGTAATTGTCAGTTATATGAATAGAAAATAGCATGGTACTAATTACAATTTATTTTGCTTTGATATAGTCAAAACTCATTCAGTGGAGAAGAAAAGGAGGTCAGGCTATGATCTGACAACTTTTTTTCATTATTCATATTTTGCTATAATTGCTAACACTTAGCAAACAGTCCAACTAAATTACAAATAAAATACACAGTAGACATTTCTTCTCATAAAAGGAAAATATAAAGTCCAGAGAATAAAAAAAGACATGATTGTTTGGCTAATTTTCATATTTTCTGTGAAGAAATACCATATATGACAAAAACATTTGTAAATAGGTTTAAGTTGATTCTGTTTCGGTCAAAACTATTTTCTTAAATCTGAGTGCCAGTTTTGAATTACTCCTCTCAAAGACCAATCAGCTCATATTATTCTCAGTGAGACTGTTTTTCCTAAAACCATCAGAGAATCTGGTAGGTTTCTGTCTCTGTCTCTCTCCCTTGTTTTCCATATGTAAAAAGTGACATCTTCCTTTTCAAAAAGGCTCTTATAGTTGTCAGAGGGGATTGGTTGCCCACAGATTTGCTATTGATAAAATGAGCTCAGAATTATTTATAGTTAGAACAGATCCTGCAAAACCCATTACACTGTGTGGCACAGATGCTTGGGAAATTGTTTCCCTTTAAAGGGAGTTGTCTTAGATGTTGGACGGCATCTGTTTGGGTGGTTTCAGTCCTCTTGGACTCCGGGACCATGGTTGAGCAAGTACTTATGTGCAGACAAAAAAGGTAACCAACTCTCTGACATGAGGAGCATGTACGTGTGTGTGAACCTCAGATTTCTCATCTGCAAAAAGGAGGCAATTCTGCCTACTTCATGGGGTTTTCAATGGGGGTTAAAATCAGGCAATTTTAAAAGGTGATTTTACATATTTTTAAGATGGGAATAGCAAAAAAAAAAAAAGGAGGGGAATTGATCAACATGAGGATTTTGTTAGTATTCACTTTTTGTACTTATTTATTCAGTGTCTTGCTTTTCTTTAAAATGGGGATAATGATATTGACCTACTTCAAAAGGCTGATGAAAATAGCTAATTACTATTGGTAAAACACTTTGAAAACATTAAGTGCTGTCTATGAACATGTTAAATAATAACTTCTTAATGCTTTTGAAAGGATTAATTAGGGAATGTTTGCTTGAACCTTGATCCTCTAATGAAAGGTGTTTCTCCTGTTTCTATTTTTGTATTAACTATTAGTTTGAGCTATAATTTAGTGGATAGTGTCACATTTGGCTTTTTTTTAACTGTTTCCAGATGGAATTTTGATGATTTTTTTTTTTGAGAGGTCAAATGGATTTCATATCGTATAGCATCTTGTCCAATGTCATCCAACTTAATCTTTGGTATTTCATATTATCTTCACAACTTCCTAGATGTTCTCACTCAAGTCTCTCTTTCATGGTCTGCTTGAAATACTGTACTTAGTGATTTGTCTGACCATTTTATTCACCAAATACAAAGAATTCTTGATTAAAAGGATTTTAAAATCTTTAAGATTGACTATAAAATTTATTGGGAATTAAGACTTGCTTAAAAATGAAAGTTGTCACTTCTATTTTCCGTACTTAAATTCATAGATATACAGGTTTACTCTCCTTATTTCTTCTCTTAATTTTGTTGGTGACAAAAGGGACTGCCTTTAGAATATCCTTGTCTCTAAGGGGATTTGATGAAATTTCATTTTCACTTCTTCCTAATGGATATAACTGTTTCAAATCATTTTGCAGTTTTCCAACACATTGTGAGTGATAATTGTGTCAGTTGAAGAAACCTGGATGATTTTAGAAGCTGAAGAATTCATTTGAAGGTTATTGAGCAAGTCACAAAATTTGTGCGGAAGCTACAGGCCAAGAGGAATGCCCAAATCATGTAACAGTCCATCTCTTGGTGGGCTAATGCCAACAAAATTACAGATAAATAAATAAATAAATAAATAAATAAATAAATAAATAAATAGTAAGGATTCTTCTAATTAGGAGATGAGGGATGCTGTACCCCTGCTTCTCACTGATACTCATGATGCACAACATACATGGTTAAGTGCCTAGCTAGGGAACTTTGAGTACTTGACAGAATAAATTGGAGCTATTACAGGCTATTCAGTGAAGCCTCAATTTGAAAATGTTTGGCTTGCAAATCTATAACTCATAAGATTGAAACAGCTCTGAAAAACAGTATCAGTCTATGATCTATGAAGGTATTATGGCCTGGGAGACCTTAATGGACATGTAGAAGGCTTGTCAGGTTGTTCTGACCTGGAAGACTTAGCAGGATTCTTGAAGAAACTATATTGTCCCGCCTCCCGCGCTGGGCTCCAACGATCCATCCTGCTACAGCAACCAAGCCCATGTTTGGGCTATCAATCCAACGAATGTATGAGAGAAAGTGAGAGAGAGAGGGAATACACATACCAAATTGAGAGTTACTCTGCATTGTGTAATCTCTTGAATTATTATCGCATACAGTTATTTAGTTCTTGTTTGGGTTTTAGCTTCCCGTCTAGCCTCTGAGCTTCTCTGAGCTGGACTGTAGAGCAGGCTCTGCCTCACTCCCACTCATTACCCCTTGGCAGTACTTAGCAGAGAGGTGCTGCTAAGCATCAAAGAGGTACCGGGTTGTATTTCTCCAAAAAGCATAGATTTTCCGCAAAATTTAAAGGTATAATGTATTTACTACAGGGCACTGATGAAAGAGGTTGGAGAAAGTATACATTATACATTATACTACAAACTTTCGTGTGCCTAGAAATTGCCTAGGGATCTGGTTAAAGAATAGCTTGTGAATCAATAGGCCTGGGGCAAGGCCCGGTATTCTGCTTGTAACAAGCTCCCACGAGATGCCAGTCTGCTGTTCGGTGAAACACACTTGACGAGGGCGAGGTTATATGTGATGGCCGCATCAGAGATCAGGCCATTATAACCAGGGATGGAGCAGTGAGAGCGCTCCCCACAGCCCTGACCTCCCCTCACCCCACCGCCCCCACGGGTAGCCCGCCTGCGGCCGCGCCTGGCTGCCCTCGGATTGCTCTTTGCAGGACCAGCAAGGACTAGCCCCTTCTCCTTTCCCTCGTCGTCCCGGAGCCCGGGCGTCTGAGCCAGAGTCGGAGCGCAGCCGCCAGGTGAGCGCCGCCAGGAGCGGACCAGCGACTCCGGAGGGACGTCTCCAACCGCTCCCGCTGCGCACCCGGCAGACCGGTTTTACCTGTCCTTGTCCGGAGGAGGCTACCTGCCCCCAGACACCCGGAGGAGGCGGGCGTCCTTCCCCATCCTCCCTCCCATCCTTCTAGTCCCTTCTCTCCGTTTCTACCTGACACTCCCCAAGCCGCAGAAAGCAGGGACCCAGCACAGCAGCTGGTCGGGCACCGTCTCCGGCGCCGCGAGTAAAACTGTGCAACCCAAACACGGACCCCAGCCAATGCCATGTTTTAGGAAACGCCACAGTTGGATGGCTGCGGAACCAACACAGACCCAACGGGGAGGCAGGAAGGAGAAGCGCTTGGCCTGTCGGGCTGAGAAGCGGCTCGTGCTGCACTCCCTTTGCCAGTGAGCGTCGTGGGCGTTTGTTGTGTGTTCATCACAGTTCTTCCCGGAGTCGGAGGCGAGAACAGCCCTGTGGAACGATTTCAAGGGGAGCGAACAACTGCCTTCCTCCCAGCTGGGGCGGGACTCCCACCCGGCAGCGCTTGGGCAGGCGGCGGCGGCGGCGGCGGGGCGGCCGGGCGCGGCTTGGGAGTGCCGCCCAGAGCCGGAGACGCGCCGCGCCCGGGGCCCGGGCCGGCCGGGGCAGAAGGGCGGACCTGCGGGCCTCTCCTGGGGGCACGCCTGGGGCAGGCGGCAGGGTGCCACCTTTCAGTTGCCCTGGTTTTTCTCCAGCGTTGCTGCGAGCTCCCGGCGTGCAGGTGGGGCGCGGGAGACCACCTGCTGCCTCTTTGGGCGGGCAGGATGAGAGTGGGTTCGGGGGAGGGGGGGGTTCGGAAGAAATAGGGAACAAACGTGAGGGGGCGCCCCCTCACAAACAAAGTGACCTGGCTCCAAATCCTGACTTGGCCCCTCGTGAAATTCCGTGACATTGGGCAAATCAATACTTTCTCTGAGCTGATCGCGGTATTCTCGTACCTCACAAGGTCATGAACTGCTAACACACTTATGTGGGAGTGACGACGATATTATCGGCCTCTTCTAAACTCCCAGTCTTCGCAACAACCTCATGAAGAAGTACTTTTAAAATTACCATTTCACAGATGGTAAAGCGGAATCCTAGAGATGATAAGGAATGTGCCCAAGGTCACACAGCGGATAAAGTAGTAGGGCTAGGATTGGAAACAAGGGGGTCTAGCTCCGAAGTCCATGCTCTCACCAGGGTGCTAAACCACATCTTACGTGATGTGTACATAAAGTACCCGGAAGGAGCAGCGGTAGCTGTACTGTTTCCAATACTATAGGCACGTAAACATCA
Source organism: Lyroderma lyra (assembly GCA_004026885.1). Classification (NCBI taxonomy): domain Eukaryota; kingdom Metazoa; phylum Chordata; class Mammalia; order Chiroptera; family Megadermatidae; genus Lyroderma; species Lyroderma lyra. Next base: position 74,437 of record PVJL010004385.1, read on the forward strand.
AACTGATCTAAGATGTAATGGACTCATCGTTGATTTACAGGGGAAATTGTAGAGGGGGTAAGGGTCCAGGTAGTTATGGGAAATACATCAAAGGCAGCTGGACAGAGATTAGGGAATAGGAATGTGGAACCCAGCTCCAACCCCATCAGTGTGTTCACACCACCACCTGGCCAGACGTGCCCACAGCCTGGACTTGGTTAAAGACTTTAGAAAAACAATTAGGTAAAGCCGCAGGGTAAGGAGGGCTCAGTGAGAAGGGACATGAGTCCTGTCACCTACCAGCTGCATATCACTTATTTAAACAGTACAAGAAATACTAAACTGTTGGTTTTCTTGCCATTTTGAAAATGACAATTTCCTACAGCGCTATTTGGGCCTCTTAAGAGTAAAATTCTTGGAATTGACTCAGAAACTGCAATCTAAAAACTGCGGTGGGCACTTGAAACTGCCATTTATGCGCACTTAAGGGCTGGCACAGATGCCTGAGATAATATATGGGGAGTCCTTTGGAATAAAAGCACTAGGTAAATGAGATTTTAAAGGGACACCATACATGTTTTGATTGTAATAATCTTCCTGAGAGAATTCAGTCACTACCATGTGGCTTTCACTCAGTGTTTCACGTCCTTGGGAAGGCCATTTTTTGGATAGCACCCAGAGCGGGAAAGGGTCAGGCCAGGAAACAAGTGATGCTGGGAATGGTACAATGTCTACTCACAAGGAATTTTCATGGAGGTGGAAGGCAGACATTCTGGTTCTATAGAGAGCAACCGATTTACCTCTCCCTAGGAGGCATTGCTGATTCATCAAGGTGATTTAAGGCTAGTAGGGAATTTACATATCCTGGATTAGTTTCCTCTTGCTGCTGTAACAAATTACCACAAATTGGGTGGCTTAAAACAACCAAATTCTTCACCTAACAGGTCTGGAGTTTAGCAGTCTCACACAAGCCTCAATGGGTAGAAATCGAAGTGTCAGCCAGCAGGATTTGCACCCCTTTCTGGAGAATCTGTTTTCTTACCTTTTCTGGCTTTCAGAGGCTGCCGTTATTCCTTGGTTTATGGCCCCTTCATCCACCTCAAAGCCAGCCATGGCAGGCAGGTCACATTCTTTTTACATTGCATCATTGGGCTCACCCAGATAACCCAGGATAATCTCATTTTAAGGTCCTTTGATTAGCAACTTAATTCCTTTGCAAGCTTAACTTCCCTTTGCCACGTCATATAATATATTCATGGACTCTGACGATCAAGACATGGACATCTTTGAGGGCCATTATTCTGCCTGCCACACATCCCAATTGCTTTGGTGGCAGGCATAATTTTAATGCACAAACAGATGCTCAACATTTACTCTGTGAAAAGTATTATTAGCAGGGACACAGATCTGTGTTTGAGTCCTAGTTCTGTCACTTACTAGTTACTGTATTTTCCCATGTATAATAAGCATTTTTTGCCCAAATGTCTGAAGGAAAATAAAGATGCGCACTATACATGGGTCATACTAATTCTGCATCTATATAAATGTTTTTAATATTTTATTTATGCTTATGAGTTAAAGATGTAACTCTAGAAATCAATAACCATATCTGTATGCAAAATAATACCCTGGAATATGATAATTGGGTTTTTTATATGTAAGAAAATTTTGTACATAAAATCTCTTATACCACAACATGTTAAAAAATAAATGCTAAAATTCCTTTATAATACAAAAAAACAAGTACCTAAATATAAACAAATAGAAATTTGAATTAAAAAGTTAAAATGAAAGATATTTTCCCCTGAAAGTTTGGGCCAAAAAGATAAATGTGCGTTATACATGGCAAAATATGCTATGCTATTTTGGACCAGTTACATAAGCTTTCTAACTCTTAATCACTTCATCTATAAAATGGTGATAATAGTACCAACCTTGTTGGATTGTTATTTGAATTAAATGAGATAATGCTATAAAACACTTAGCACAGTGCCTGGCATATGGTAAACACCAATGAATGTTTTGCCTATTATTAATATGTCATGGGGGTTGCAAAGAAGTATAATGCATGGCGTCTATCCTTGTGAGGTTTGGGGAGTAAGGCATGCTCACATATGTAGTTGTGGGGTAAGATAACACAGAAGAATAAATAGTGAAAAATAGAAATAGTACCATACTTAAATGCTAACTGGGACACTACAAATGATAAGTGCTGCTGAGTGAAGTAAGGTATTTTCAGTAATCAGGAAAGGTAGGAATAGAGGAGGCAAAACTGCTAGAAGCAGAAAGATTGGCTTTAGATAGGTAGAGGAGGAAATGTTGAGCACATGAACATATAAGTGGAATATTAAATAAATACGATGATAAACTTAACTTACGGGATGGAGGGTTTGTGTAGGGGTGTTCATTCATTCATTCATTTCCATTTTCTTCCAGAATGTTAAGGGGAGGAGTGAGCTATGAGACCTGCAGGGGCCAGACTGTGAAAGGCCTAAAATGCTAGGTTATATAGTTAAGATGTTTCCCAGTGGAGCCATGGGAAGTTGTAGAGCAGAGATGGACTCATGGGGAAAAGCAGTGTTTAGAAAGATGAATCCGAGAGTAGAGTGTTTAGATGGATTGGTAGAGAGAGAGCCTGGAGGGAGGGAGATCTGTTGGGAGATGTTTCCGGTGGTCCAGATGGAAATGGCTGGAGGAGATGCGATACTAACCAGCCTCAGAAAAGGAAATGGATGCCAGAGGCACAACAAAGCAAGAGCCAAGGGCCTTGGTGATATAGAGAGGAAGCATGAAACATTTCCGGAAGTTTGGTGATGGCAGTAATAGAAATTAGAAATTAGTTCCACCTGAGTTGTGCTGTGTTTGTTTATGATGTTGGCAGGCCATCCAGGTGGCACTTGTAGAGTAGGCCATTGCAAATGTGGAACTGGAATATGAGAAAGAGGTCATAGTGGATAATTAGGTTTGGAAGTCATTAGCCAAGAGGTGGTGACTAAAATCCTCTACTCCTTCCTGCCTTTCGTGATCAAACCGGAGTTAATGCCCACCCTGGTCGATTTCTAGCAGCATCCCGCTTTTCCCCCTCCATGGTTGCTGTTACCTTATTGTGGGCTGAATTGTGTCCTCCCCAAATTCATGTGGTGAAGTTCTATCCCCCCTCTCCGGTACCTCAGAATGTGACAGTATTCAGAGATAGGGCTTTTAAAGAGGTAATTAAGGTTAAATGAAATCATTGGGGTGAGCCCTACTCCAATATGATTGACGTCCTTATAAAAAGAGATGATTGGGACAAAGACATACAGAGAAAAGACCATATGAAGCTGCAGGGAGAAGATGGCCATCTATAAGCTAAGGAGAGAGCCCTCAGAAGGAACCAACCCTGCAAACACCTGGATCTCAGACTTCCAGCCTCCAGAACTGTGAGAGAATAAAGTTCTGTTGTTTAAGCCACCCGGTCTAAGGTACTTTGTTATTGCAGCCCTAGCAACTCCCCCAGGGACCGGCGTCCTTATCCCACCGCCCCATCCTAGCTGAAGTCACTGCCATGCTACCAACATATCCCCCTGCTTACACTTACCAGGTCTGTTTCCCAACCTCTCAATTATCTAGATATGTTGGGAGAACTGAGCATCAGATTATTCTTCCCTGGTAACAGGGCTCCATCTCAGGAGACTCCTCATGGTGGTGGGGACTGTGGTGGGAGAGGGAGTTGGTCAAAGATGCCTTTCTGCGCGTCCTGCTCACAGCTGTTCGAGGACTGTTCTGCCACCTGTTCTTAAGGCTGTCTCTGGCAATGGATTCCTCCATGTGTCTTCCTCTGAAAGCATGCTCAGAACAGAGAGAAATGTGTCCTTCCTTGTTAGCAAGACAGAAATATAAGATTTTACTGCATTTAAAATTCATGCAGTTTATTTTTATTTTTTGTATTTGGGAATGATTCTGAATCTTAGTCAAACCCTGTTTTTCAAAACACAAAGTGACATGAGGGCTGAGGACCAAGTCAGCACTTAACATGGCCCTCAGAGGAAGCAAACTGAGTGACGTATTCCCACAACCACCTACAAAGAGCTTATCTGTAAAAGGGCAGAGCAGCTAGTGTCCAGAAAGCTCCTATTAATTTGACTGGACAGATTCCAAGTCCTGTCTTGTAGAGTTCTGTGACAGTGAAATATTCAGACCAGGACAGTGTCCTTGGTGACTTCTGTGTTCATTAGAGCTGGGCTTTATGATGGATTGAGGCTGTAATTATGAGGAAGATGCTGATGAACTATTCTCCATCTTCACAGAGGACAGAATGAGAGCAAGGGGGCTGAAGGCATAGCCAAAAGAATCCTGTCAGAAATAGCCTGCTCTGAGGCCATTTTGAGGTCTGACTAGGTTGTGCTCTCACTCCCTCGTCTGGGCTCCCACGGTACTACCCTGCATTTCCCGCAGTCCCACAGCTCACTACACTGCGGAGTTGTTTACGTGCCAGTTCCTAGCAATGGAATGCTGACTCCCAAAGGACATGGCTCCTGTCTCCCTATCTTTGTCCCTCTGCCTCAGCCTTTAGCTGGCACTGGGTGAGCCCTCAGTGAATGATGACTGACTCTTTGTCCTTTGAAAACTTTTTGTGTCTTGGAGACTCTCTTCTCTCTCTCTCTCTCTCTCTGTGTGTGTGTGTGTGTGTGTGTGTGTGTGTGTGTGAGAGAGAGAGAGAGAGAGAGAGAGAGAGAGACCATAAATAAATAAATGACTCTTGGAAATAACGCTGAAGGTTCGTAGCTTTGAATGTTAAATAAATGTGTGAATAACATGTGACTAGTGTAGTTGAATATCTAGCATATGTTAATGATTATGACAATTATTGACTGACTAATAGAGGGCTGGGAAACATAAATATTTCCTAGAGGGACATGGTGGCTTCTTTTCTAGAGATTTTTAAGGAAAACGATAGAGATACTTCCGAGATGGGGCGAGAGCAACTTTGCTGAATTCAAATTTTCTCTAGACTTAAAAGGTGATTGGAACCATGAAGCTGTGTACTGGCTAATGAATACGGCTGCCATATTTGACACCTACTACATGTCAGGTGTTTTGCACATGCTATTTCATTTAATTTTCACATGCTTCTTAAGATATATACTGATTTGCCCCATTTTACAGATGATAAAACTGAGGTTCAGAGAGGCTTGTTTATTCATTTAGCCAACCATATTTATTAACATTCATGCTGTGTGCTAAACATGGCTGGGCTCTGGGATATAACAATAACAAGACACATACAGTCCTTGTCCTCATGAAGCTTACAATCAGGAAAGAAAAACATAAAAGAGGTAAGAGGGATGATTTAATAAGGTGGTGTTGAAGTTTATAGCACGAGGGTGCCCAGAGGAACTTACAGCAGAGTGAGGCACTGGGGGCAAACAACCCCATACAATGCGCTTGGTTGTAAGTGCTCCATAGAGGAAGCACTAGGTGCTGTGTGATCACACGGGAGCCGGTGAGGAAGTGACACGCAACTGAGAACTGAAATGTGAGTAGGAGTTGGTGGGAAAGGGGAGGAGAAGTGCTTCCAGGGGACGGAATATGCAAAGTCCAGAGGTTAGAGCTAGATGACCCTTGAAAATTAATTCTGGCTAGAACATGGATTTTGAGTGAGAAATGAGGCTGAAGAGGTGAACAGGGGCCAGATCCTAAGGATTTTTGTAAAAAGTTTGGACTAGATCTCAGTGGCCTGAACAAAGTAGGAGCAGGTTAAGTGACTTGCCCAAGGTTTCGTGATCAGAAGTGGCACACTTGGAATCGAAACTGAGGTTCAGTCTAACTCTAAAACTCATCCTGTGGCCCCTGGTCCACACTTCCCAAGAAACATTCTACTAACTGGATAAGAAAACATGGAAACTCACTTGTGTTTTTCTACCAACCTCCTCCCTCCATGCCCAGCCCCCACGGGTTTTTTCCAGTTTTTATTTCCCTGGGACCTGCAGCAGCCTAAGAAGAGCATGTGTCACAGCCTGGGGACAGGTGGCAGATGCAGGCACCAAGGAGCAATTCTATGACAGCACTCCTGCCTTCTGACAGTTTTCCTTCCCCTTTTCCTGGGGTTGACATTTCTGTCCACTCCACATCTGTGCAAGAAACGACCTGGCTGTCTCCAGGTGACAGGGAAGCTGCTGGCTCCAACGGCACGTGGCAGCCTCTTAGCTGCCTTCCTAACACCCAGGTGGGGAAAGAACAAGTTTCCCACCCCGGAAGCGGAGCAGGTGTTGGGTGGGGCCAGGACGCCTGTGTTCTCTCCACTGCCATTTCTGTTCTGTCGGGGGGATTTGAGGGGCATATGCTTGAGTGCTGTTTTGCATTGTTTCCTTGCATGCTTCCTCACTGGAGGGCTGCCATCATGCCAATGTTTAACTAAATCTACATGCCATTATTTCATATTTTGGAACCCCAAAATGTTAAAATGCTTTCATGGTAAATAAAACATTTTCAATAATGGCTCAAGAGGGTTTGGAAAAATAAGCTTGTTCCATATTTATATTTTCAGCAGGATGGTTGTCTTTCTTCATTTTTTTCTCTTAGTATAATGGAGTTGATAAGGGTGCAGACTAAGTTTGATTCCTGACGCTAACACTTTCTCCCTGGGTGACCTTAGGCAAATTAGCATTCCTGTGCCTCCCTTTCCTTATCTGTAAGAAATAGATAATAATACTGTCTATCTCATAGTGTGATTTTGAGGATTAATTGAGTTCATTAGAGTGATGTCTGGCACACACTAGGTGCTTCGTAAGTGTCCACCTACCATTATCATTCATGACTTAGCTTGCAAAATTCTTTTGTTTGTTTTGAGGTTCTAGCCCTCAGCTCCAAATACACCAAGCAAAGGCTTTGGAGACATACACAGTGCTGACCTTCACCCGGAGCCCCCTCTCCATGTGAAGTCCATCAACATACAAGGAGATGATTATGGGAGAAGGCTCTTCTGAGAATCAAAGGAGGGAAGTACAAGTTTACTGAAGTTCTGAGAGTGTTCAGAAGCATTTGCAAAGGGCGAAACAATATCATCTGTGTGCTGACACATGTCACATCAATCCTACCCAACAATATTCTGGGGCAATGTATAGCACACAGCCCAGTGGCAAATTGCAAAACCACAAATGATTTTTTAAAATGTAGGTATGTACATTATATGAGTAGAATTCCAATTTTGTCCAAGTCACAGAGGAATGTACCTTTGGTGAATGTTTGGTCGACTTTCTCTTAAAATCAGGTGCACTCCCATTGTTTTGAATAAAGTTTTCATTACAGGTCAGTTCATTCTTTAGCTCTGAATATGTAAGTGACTTTTATTTTCTTCTGAAATAGCTTCAACTAGAAGGTGCTCGCATAAGTGGAGGGAGAAAGCTACCCTTCAATTGTTCTAGGCAGAGGCTGTGATGAAGTTCTCGACAGTCTGCCCTGCCTGGGAATGTGCAGGTGACAATGGAGACAGCCATGGAGGGACAAGAATGGGCATATGGTCCTCCTTGGCACAGCATCCCAAAGTAATTAAAAATGTCTTAAAATGCAGAACCCCCCCCTAAACTGTAAAGTATATATCATGGTAGATGTCAAATTAGCATTTTCTGCCTCTTTTTAACAATGCCATAATCTCATTAATCTGCAAAAAGAAGCAAATGCATGACTCCAACCAGTTGGCTGGACATATGCTGCATATTGGACTGGCCATTTGGCTGGTTCTCATTAAAGTGGAGAAATTGCATTTTATTTTGGGCACTGAACTCAAATTTGGGCCTGCTTATTACTTTTAGAGCTCCCTTTTTAAAGTGGTAGGTTTGTAAGTGCCAAAAATTCAGTACCAACTTGAGTTTAAAAAAAAAAAAGCCAAAAAGAAACTCTACAGAGGGTAGGGACAAGTATTGGAGATGCAGACATAAGGCTAGCTTCAGATTGTTGGGATATAGTAAAAGCAGCATTCACCATATTATATTATATTCATCATATTATACATTAGAACTGTCAAATCCACAAGATCTTGCTCACTTCTGGGTGAGGTGGCTCCGTTGATTGAACCACTTTATTTATTTTGCATGGTATCCTATATGATTACATCTTTTAACACAACGCTTTGTTTTAAAATTCTTTATTAACAAGCATGAAAATTTAAAAATCTAAATATTTTTGCAGGAGAAATTAATGTATATTCTTTGCCTGGATGGACATATCCACTGCCTTAGTCACTTTGGGCTGCTGTAACAGAATACAATGGACTGAGTGGCTTAAACAATAGAAATTTATTTCTCACAGTTTGGAGATTGGAAGTCCAAAATCAAGGTGCCAGCTGATTTGGTGTCTGGTCAGAATTCTCCTGATCTGCTTCCTCGCTGTGTCCTCAGGAGGAGAGAGAGAGAGAGAGAGAAAGAGAGAGAGAGAGAGGGAGAGAGAGAGAATATTTCTTGTGTTGTCTTTTCTTATAAGGGCACTAATTCCATTCGTGAGGGCTCCACTCTCGTGGCCTCATCATTTCCCAACAGTGACGCCTCCAAATAACATCACATTGGGGATTAGGCCTTCAATGGATGGGTTTTGGGGACATTATCAGTCCAGTAGCACCCACTAATATTTCCTGAGTATTTGGTATCCACTTAGCACATTGTACTAAGCCTTTTGTTCTTCCTTGAGCGCGTAGCTCCCTGGCTGGACATCAAACCCAGGCCACAGCGTTGAGAGCGCCGAAGCCTTAGCCACTACACCACCAGGGAACCCCCTAAGTCTTTTAAGAACACAAATTTGAATGTGACACTAAAGTATTTGTGGTTAGGCCAAGTTCAAGTTCTTAACTAGCTCACATACTGCGTAAGGCATAGCAAAATGCCAAGTGCGATCCGGTGTGTGCTTATTAGGAGAGATGGGTGGGCTTGAATTCAGAAAAGCCATTCGTGAGGGAGGTAGCATTTGAAAAGATGGGAGTCAAATTCTGACAGGCAGAGATAGGAGCAGGAAAGTGGTCAGCGTTCTCAGGAGTAATGGGTGGAAGGGAGGGCCTCACAGGAAGACACTAAAGGGGAGCACTAGGGTGAGCTTGGAAAGGCACGTGTTGGAGACCATCTGATGGAGAGGACGCAATGGCCGATCAGAGAGTGTGATGGGCAATGGGAAGCTGCTGAGGGATTTTGAACAGGGGAGTGACAGAAACTAGACCTGTCCCTTAGGATGAATGCTATGGCAGTTTGTGGTGTATGTGACGGATTGACGAGAACATGAATTAGGAGATGATGGTGGCAGACTGGGGGAGAGAGGATGAAGTCCTCAGCTGAGGGAGGGCAGTGAAAACAGGGAGGATATGCAAGAGCCAAAATTACTGTGGGGGCCGCAGCCACGGCACATGGATGCCAAGTGACCGCTGGCTGACGCAGCAGGATCATAGGACCTCAAAATTGTCATTTTAAGCAGTAAGAATCATTACATATTTATAGGCAGGCCAGTTATTACAATGTATTCTGGATGGTAGAATGTTCAACAGATAAACTTTTGCTCTGTTAAAGACATCTTTTCAGAAGCTAAGCCTTTCATTGCATCAAACTAGAGTAAGCTGTGTCTGGAGCAGGATGCATGTGGGTGAGATGAGGTACAGGGCTCATGCTCTGTTTTAAGTCATCCAACAATGAACGCCAGAGGCCAGACATTCTTGTTAGCTTGTTAGAAAGATGAGATAACCTGACAGGAGGACCAGAAGTTGGAACCATCCCCAGGACTTAACAACAGCCCGTACATTCTTCCGTGACAAGCCTTAATAGATTCACAAGTTCTTGACACTGACTTTTAAAATAATTTTTACACGAATTTCTGCCAAGATGGTAGATGGAGTGAAGAAATGTGTTGGTAGGAATTTTAAGTCCTATAGTTCCAATAGCCCTGCAATACCTACATGAAATTTTAGAATCAAAGGATGCTACTGGTTGGACACGTGCTGGCACGTGGAGGGTGTTTAAGTTGGTGGAAAAGAGAGGTTTCCCTTTGGATAAGTGCTCTTTTCACCTCTATCCTGAATCCACAGTTCAGAGGCAAGAAGTCTCAGTCTTAGCAGAGATACTGGCTGTTTGATATTTATTAATCTCTCTTTTTGTAGCAGTAGAATTTTCTGAATGGAAATAATACCTCTGAGACTCTAGGCATAGAAATGGTAAATTAGAAATCTACCTATGAAGACTTCTCTGCATTTAGTTAAATGATAATGGGGATTTAGCAGGATGTAGAGTATTAAACCCATTGCCTAGTTTGTAGACTTCAATCCAAATTTGTTCATCATAATAAGATTCTAGTGGTTTATGAAAATATCCACAAATGATTATTTTTGAAGAACTATTGTCTAGCATTTTTAAAATTGATATTATGACTTGAGGTAGGCAAACGTAAATTAAAATGGGTTTCCTGAATTCAAGTGTAAGTATCAAATCACCATGAACTATTGGGGGAGAGGCTGCTTTCTGTCTCGTGTTGGAGAACTTCTGGGACAACTTCTACATTGTGTTCTGTGACTCATGACTAATGACTATGCTGGAGATATTCAACACAGCAGTGAGACCTGTTTCTAGTTCTGCTGAAACTTTTATGGATTTCCCTAGGAACTCTCTGATAATTTGGGGCAGAAACAGCTTATCATGGGAAAGGGTGTTACAATGTATTACATGAGCCTTGGAATTTAACTTCGTACTATGGAGATCCACACAGACTTGCCCACTTTCTTGCTGAGAAATGCCTGTTAATTACAGGGTTGTGAAGAGGTGTGGGTGTGAGCACGTGTGTGTAACTGGCACATTTTCATGGGATGAGATACAACTCTGTTTCACGTTTTGTAGGCTTAACTGATTACAATAAACAATGGAAATGGATCATTTGATGTTGTGACTGTCTTCTTTAAAGAGTCCTGCATCCTTTCTGTGGGAGGTATATTTATTTAGCGACAGCCTGGAAGAATTTAAAGCCCTTGGCAGATTTTTTTTCTTTTAAGAACAGCCTTAGCACATTTCCTCCCTGTTAAAAGAAAAGAGGAACGTGTGAGCTCATTTTGTAGATGATGAAACTTAATTAACTGAGGCATTAGGTTAGCTCACCCGCTAGTGACATTTGCAGTAGCAAAAGCTCAGCTTCGGAGCTCTGGGGTGAGGTCCTGATCCAGGTGCCAGCTTTGCCTCTTCCCACGTGAATCACTTGGAGCAGGTCTTCCAGGTTTTTGAGCCTCAGTTACCTTGTATGTAAAACTGGGATATAATTGATGAGAGAATGTATGTGGCAGCCTAGAATGTGTCTTGTACCTAATTGTTGCTCAGTAATTATTAACGGTCATTTGCATCATTAGTATTAATTACAAGCCTGTGCTAAATTCCCACACTTGGATGCAATCTCACTGCCAGTATTGATCATGCCTCCCTGTCCAGGGCAGGGATGTGCGGCTGCTTACTTGGGTCATGGGCTTTTCAATCCTTGCCTTATTCCACTCTCCTTCTAACTCAATGCACGGTCCACTCTCTTTGACTGCCCTCGGATCAGAGCAGCCTGTGCCGATATGCTTGGACTTAAAGGACAATTGCTGCTTCTTAGACAAAAGCCTCATTTAGAGAATTATATAATCTTAAACCGGAAAGCAGTATGGGCTTTGAAGTGAGTCAGGCTGGGTTTGAATCTTAGTTTCATATCTTATGGTCTGAGGCAGTCTAGCTCAGGGAGCCAGCACAGCCCAGTGATTTCAGGCTCGAGTACTGGGGTAAGACTGTGTATATTGAAACCCTTATTCCCTAAATAGATTACTTAATTTCTCTGAGACTCAGTCTCCTCATCCTTAAAGTGGGAATACTGATCCCCACCTCACAAGGTTGTTGTGAGGGTCAAAATGATAAAAGGCATGGAGAAATGCACTTGCCATAAGTATTAGCTGTTATCATCATAGGAACCCTGGCTGTGACACATACTCGTAGTAGCTGTCTGTGATCTTGGGCAAGTTACTGAATTTCCCCAAACCTCAGTTTTTTTCATCTGTAAAATGGAGTTAATAATAACCTTAACCTCATAGGATTAGTATGAGGACTAAATGGTATTAATTGCTCATCTCTGAATTATAGTAAGTGCCAATAAATATTTGTTATTACTATTATAATGTGACCATGGGTAAGTTATTTAGCCTCTCAGAGGCTCAATTTTTCTTCACCTGTAAAACTGGAATACTTATATCTGTCTCATAAAGATGGGAGGAATAGATGTAATACTGTACATAAATCACATGGCACATAGTAGATTCTTTTTTTTTTTTTTTCTGGTATGTGGGTAGCTCCCTGACTGGGATTCGAACCCAGGCCGCAGCGCTGACAGCGCCAACGCTGAAGCCTTAAGCCACTACACCATCAGGGAACTCCCAAAATGTCTGAAGGATAATGATAACCCCTCCTTTGATCTTTTTGTTTGTTTGTTTGTTTGTTTTTTGGTGTGTAGGTAGTTCCCTGGCTGGGAATCGAACCCAGGCCGCAGCGTTGACAGCACCAGCGCCGAAGCCCTAAGCCACTACACCACCAGGGGACTCCCTGCATAGTAGATTCTTGATAAAGGGAGCTGTTTTATTATTTCCTCGGCTCAGCCTTCACTCTGGAGCGCTCTCACTGGCTGAGGGCCTCCTGTGGCCAACTTCACGCCTTTCATTTGCTGCCCAAGTTGAACCACATTCCCCACAGAACTGACATCTTTCCAGAGAGGATTCTCTTCCAAGTATCACCCTGCAACCTAACTCCTGCCCGGACAGGGCCGACGTAATTGCTTTGTACACACGTCGCTCCCAGGGCCCCAGAGGTGGCCTGGCCGGGCGAGGCTGCTGTATTCGATTTCTGCGGGCCAACAAACAAACATGTGAAATGAAGTAAGCATGTTAGTCATGGCAGCTTCCGGCTGCTGTAAGGAGCTTCCGTCCGGCCTGCCGCAGCGGCGGCAGCCTGTGCTTCGTCCTGCCTGCGTAGCAACAAAACGCGGGGCTCAGGGCTCTGAGGCTGCTGCAGCTGCAAGTCCCTGATGCTGATGCGTCTGGACAGATGCTGGCAAAAGCCTCTTCCTGTGGCGGCGGCGGCGAGCGTGGGACCTTTAATTTTTCAGGCTGTAGAGAGTTACTGAGCCAGCTATTAATATTAGGTTTGGCATTGGGACTACAAATATGGGCGATGGACGCAGTCTCTGATTGTGGGAAGTGTGCTGGGGGCAGGGCCAGGGATGGACACACGTGGCCAAGGAAGCAAACAGGGACTCTATCTTTGGAGCCCAGTGGCTCTTGGGTTTAAACTTTTGTTGGGGAGGTGTGGCTCAAACAGGTGTGGCTACCTGTTGATCCTGGACCAGCTTACCTGTGAGTGTCCTAATGCTTCTCTTGGTCCCTTTCCCTGCGCAGGCCCAGCCTCTCACCCTGCTCAGAAACTCTGAGTTACCTGGCCACCAGCTTGGCCTCCCTTTCTTTCTCTTTACTGGAAATTTAGCAACTTTAGACTGAACCACAATCTCTGTGTCTCATTACTCTGCATTCTGTCAAACTTGTGCTGTATTTAATCATAATGATCATGACAACAATAATAATGATAATACATGGCTTTGGTCAAGTTCTTTTTGATTTTTGACAGCAAACTGTATTTTCATCTCATTTTTTTTTCAGAAGCTGCTGCATATGCATATTCGTTATGTCTACCAGGCATTTATTGAGTACCAATCATGTTTATGAGCCTTGGAGGTGTGAAGAAGCACAATATACAATGCCCACCTACCACCCTCCACCTTCCAAGGTGAAGCAGTGCGCAAAGTAAAAATAACACCAGCTTTGTCAAACTCCCTGCTGCTTACTAGCTCCATGGCCTTTGGCGTGCTACTTAGCCTCACTTTTAATGTCTGCAATAAAGAAATAATAATAGTGCTTTTTTCTTAGGCTCTTGGTGTGCATAAATCCCACATGCAATCTTGGTAAATGTCAGCACTGAATTAGGCACCAAGAATGTGTTAGAAAGTTTATCATGAGCATAACCTCCTACACCTGACCACAGCTCTGCCAAGTAAATATTACTGCTCCCATTTAATAAGTGAGGAAACTGAGGTCTAGAGACATTCCTTTCTTTCATTTTTGTTTTTAGAATTTCTATAAGAGTTTATTTGAGCGAAACTGATGACATTTGCCAGGGAGCAAGCTCTCAAATGCTCTCTAGGGATGTCTTAAAGTCATAAAACTATTATTTGGAAAAGCTGGTGTTCAAACCCTGATCTTGTCTAAATACTGCACTGGAGCTTATTTAGACGCTAAACCCAATGGAGTGGTGCAAACAGTATAAACTGTGAGGACAAGAGGAATGCAGAGAAGCAAGCCCAAGATATAAGGGCCTGGTTATTCTGAACGTGTTCTTGGTTCCACCCTAGTTTTAGCTTCACGCACTTCTACATTTAACAAGAAACCAACACTTAAATATACTATTCCAGAATGATTTGTGTTTATATCAGTGTTTGCATGTAGTCAGGTACTTTGCTTTCAGTCCATGCTAGTGTGAGGTATTTATAGTCAAAGTTTGGCTTAAGTGAAAGAGCACATTTTATTTAAGGGGAGCATTTTGGTGATAGCAAAGCCCATTATGTGACTGTGGAAGTCATTTTGGCACCAGTGCCCTCTGGTGGTAAATTGTGAAATCATGTACTTAGATTTAAGGACTGAACAGGAAAAAGAATCTTGAATTTATCCAAGATCTTTCTGACATCTCTCACTAAAATATTAAGCAGTCAATCCTGGCATCATTATTTTTTTATAAAAATATTTTATAAAGGTCCAAAACTGGAAGAAAGAGGTAACTAGTTTTTACACAAACATTGGCTGCTTTTGCCTTTAATGATTTTGGGTGGAAAATATTTTGAAATCAATGACTTCATCTTATGTGAATTAATGTCAAGGAAAGTAAATAGTATTGCCTAAAGATTTTTACTTGCTTTTCCACAGAGTTATTATAGAGAATGTTATGTTGGAATGAACTTTTCATTTATTTATACCCTGTTCTCCATAAAATACACTTAAAAGAAAAGAAAGACATTCACGCTGGATTTTGCTTGGTTTGTTCAGAGTCCCTATTCCAAAGCCCCTGGTCGAAGGTTGGCTGTCCATCCACTTTCCCTCAGGTGCTCAGGAATCTAAGGGCAGAGTTGAAAGTGTGTTGTATGCGTTTGAGGAGAGCAACATTGAAATTTCTGTATTTTCCCTCAGGTTCTCAAATGTGGCATCTAATCCTGTGGTGCAGGGCATCCTGAATGCTATTTCTCTAAGAGGGATGTGAGCAGGTGCTGAGCGCCAGCATTGTGTCAGGTGTTCTACATCCTGTTTACTCTCCGGAGACAATCCTTTGAGGTTTGATTATGGCCTCGTTCTCTGTAAGAAAGGGGCTCGGAGAATGGAAGTAACTTGCCTCTCAGCTGTTGAAGGGGCAGACCTGGGATTCAACCTCAAGTTTCTGACTTCTCAGTTTATGGCTTTGCTTTCTTCCTGTGGAGGATACCAAGTGCTGGGTCTGTGTTTATATGCAGATCAAATCCCAAACCGCAACGGTGAGCTTGGCTGTGTGTTACCTTCCCTCAGGGGAGAGTAGCGGCGGGGGAGGGGGGCTCCTGTGTTTGTGCAAATTAGTCTTGGCTGACACGTGGCCGTGGCACCTCTGCAGAACCACAGGAAGCAGAAGCTCTGCTCTGTCCCTACAGTAAGTTAACATCAAGAATACCACGACCTGGACTCATAACGATGAGAGTTGCACAAAGCCACACCTTTGCAGCCTGGCACGGCTCCCTTAAACACAGTAACCCCCTCTATGGCACAAGTGAGAGTCCCAAGGCGGGCACTGGCCTCAAGAAGCTAGACCCAGTGCAAACTGGCGCCTCACCCTGTTTCTCCCTCCATCCTGACTTTGCTACTCATTTGCTCCTGTCCCTGAGGTTTGATACACTGTGGGGCTTTCTTGATTAGTGATGGTGAGAACCAGGGTGATTCTGCCCTCCTTTCTTGGAAAAAGTACTTTGTAAAAATATTTACAGTCCTAATCTTTTCTCTCACTGATATACTGATGGTAGGAGGGTAAATAGATTCTTTGGGGGCAAGTTGGCAGTGGCTGTTCTGCAAATTCACTTCCAGGAATTTATTTTCTATAACTATTCATGCATAAAACCCTCCAGCATACTAATTATTTAAAGTTGTTTTAAAAATGACAGGAATATATACATGTTAATATTCCCACAAAATATGGCCGAAAATGGTTTTACAATATACTGTTCAATTTAAAAACAAAGGCACTTTGCTAACAGATGTCACCCCAATAAGTCTAACAATAAAAATGAATTAAAAAAAAATTTAAAAAATAAATAAAAAATAAATAAAAACAAAGGCAAGTTGCAAAGCAGTGTATATACTAGAAAAGTTGTATGACTTTCTGTATTCAGAGGAAAAATACTTGAAATGTTACGTGGAACTGTTAACAGTGGGTGACCCCTGGAGAGTGGGGACTGGAAGGAGGAAGACGCAGGACAGGGTGGCGGAGCTTCCATTTTCTACTTATGAAATTCGGGATATTTAAATTTAAAAAAATAAGCATGTGTGAGTTTTGGAATTAAAAAATGAATGCTTTCTATATATTAGCTGCAGCAAACATATTTAAAACAGAATTCTGCCAAGAATATAGATGACATGTAGCATTTCGGGTCCATTTTATCAAGTACTCACTCCACTTACATGTCTCAGATTTACCTTGGCTAATGCCCCCTTGAGCTTGCCTCAGATGGATCTGAATACCAAAGTGGGTGAAGCTGGACTGTGGTCAGTATTGGCAAGTAGCCTCTCTCTCTGCCATACTTCATACTTTGCCCCCCAACTTTGCCACAGGCCTTTCTGGGATGTCATCAGAAACGGGAATTCACAGTGGAAAAGGAAAGTTATATAGTAATAAATTAGGAGGCGTTGTGGAAGAAAGTCAAGCTCTGCAAACTGGAAGTAGCATCTGGAAGGTTCCCCAGACCTCAGGTGGGAGCACCAGTCCCCAGAGAAAGGCTGGGTCTCACTGGTGGACAGGTCACTGTGATCTCCAAGCAGGCTGGCAGCGAACATCAGGGACACATTGAGCACATGCCAGGCGCAGGAGCAGGCAACAGCAAGGCATGATCTGAGTCCTACAGGGGGTGGAGTACCAGGTCACTAACCAAAAATTAGGTATAAGGAATAAAGTTACCCAGAATGGACCATAGGGTGGGGAAGGGTCTCAAGAACAAACCAGAAGTTTTCCAAAAGTCTTGCAGAAGGTCAGCATCAGTGAGACTTGGGGTTGAGGTGGGCGCTGATATGCAGGAATGTGATGAGAGCTCTGCCTCTGTAGGAGAGAAGCCATGGCGTAGTGGCAGCTGCAGACAGCCTGAGAGGTGGGGAATTTTGCCTCATCTGGCTTCCAGTCACCCCAGCTTTTTGAAAAACTGAGTTGAGTGTGGGTGTTGGGTGGGGGTGGGTAGGACAGGATTGGCTTAATGAGCAACTGAGGCTGCCACATTGCTACTCTCAGGACTACAGTATTCTTTTCATTTGGAGCATAGTGGGTATCTAAAGACCTTGAAGGCTTAGTAGGTGTTAGAAAAATCACCACATTCCTGATATTTCAAGAGACCACTACGTGAAATAGTGCCCCTAACTTCTGGACTTTCTGGTGATGGTTAATTCCGTGTCATCACCTCCAAACACCCTTACTTCCAGCTGCACTGGCCTTGTCATTGTTCCGTGGACATGCTTCTGGGCCTTTGCCCGGAGACTTCTCTTTGCCTGTACCTCTCTTCCTCCAGATAACTGCATGCCTCACTCCCTCAACTCCTTCAGAACTGCTCAAAAGTCAGCTTCTCAGGGAATCTTAACCTGACTACCCTATTTTAAATTACAGTCCCAATTACCCTTACTTTGCTCTTTTCTTCCTCCCATGGTGGTCATTGCAAAATTTACTTTTTTTTTTTTCTTTTTGGTATGTGGGTAGCTCCCTGACTGGGAATCGAACCCAGGCCGCAGCGCTGACAGCGCCAACGCCGAAGCCTTAAGCCACTACACCACCAGGGAACTCCCTATTATTATTATTTTAATGTTTATTGCCAACCTCTCTTCTCAGCTTCCTTCCTGCATCCTGGAAAGTTAAACTCCAAGTAGAGTGGTGTGTTTTTTTTCCTGTGTTTGTTTGTTGTTTGGTCTGTTTTGTTCATTTACACTCAGTGCCTAGAAGAGTATCTAACACAAGAAGTATTCTGTATTAGTTGAATGAATGAAATGTAGTACAAGTGGTAAAGGTCTTGGGATACTTTGGTCATGAAATGCTGCCCAGATACATAGCAACAATTTCTAAAGCATTTCCAAAGACCTACTGTGTTCCTCCTTCATACACTCTAAAATCCTTATGGATTTAGGTCTTGGCATTCAGCCGAGGAGACGTGATTGCTGGCAAAATTGGAGTGAAGCAGTTAAGAGCACTTTTGGAGTCAGATAGACCCAGGCTGGTATAAACCTTTCTACATACCAGCTATGTGACTTCAAGAAAATGACCTTCTCTAAGCCTGAGAATTTGATGTGCATAAAAACATGAAGCCCGCCACATAGTTGCCATTAATAAGTGACAACCCATATTATCAGTGATGGAGATGGATGACAGAAATGGAGAAACAGATTTTTAAAAGGCAGTTTCCTTTCCCTCTTCATAGTCATTAGCTGCCTTATATGAAAATGCTGGGAACATCCCCCCAAATTTTAGTTAATTTAAAAATATCAAGAGATATTAATAGATTCCAAGGGAGTTCCCTGGTGGTGTAGTGGCTAGGCTTCAGCGCTCTCAACACGGTGGCCTGGGTTCGATTCCCAGCCAGGGAGCTACAAAAAAAAAAAAAAAAAAAAAAAGAGAGATTTTAATAGATTCCAGGTTTGCCCTTCAGTAAGATGTTTTTTAAAGCCCAAATAAGCACAAGGTCTTGGAGTTGGGCCATGTCTTCGAGTTTCAGATCTCTCTTCCAGGAAGATGCATAGGAACCATGAAGGCATCTCGTGGGTGGGATGCGTTGAGTGGAGCCAAGCAGAAAATTCACATGGTCCCAACGTCTGGATCCAGGTTACCAGTGCAGATGAAAAATAGCAAAATGTGAAATCTGTGGGATCAGCTGAGGGAAGCCAAGGTAGAAAGTCTGGGGAAAAAAGATGAGAAGTGGGCCAGAGCCAAAGCCCCAGCTGGTGGCTGGGAAAGTTTTTTATCTAGAGCCCATGGCCCCAGATAGAGACAAGAGATGGGTGAAGAGAGCGTAGGGCCACCTGAGCCAACCCACCTTCTCAACAGCCCAGAAGAGGGCTCTAGGATAGCCCCCTACACCTCTTTCAGATCTGATGTCTACATCATTGCTTGACTTTTCCCCTATTCTTCTCCCCCACTCTCCCTTACTGGTTTCTTCTGGGACTTCGGTGTTAAAAAAGCATTTGCATCTGAATGCAAATGCTCCTGGGAGAAGCAATACAGAAAGCTCTTCTTCTCTTTCCTTCCAACAACTCAGGATTCTGATTGGTCAGTTAAGGTCACACGCCACCCTGGTCTTTGACAGCTTCCGCTTCATTCCTTCTCCCTGTCCCTTCCTACCTGATCTGATCTAGAAAGCCAGCTCTTCTCCAGTCTGTTAGGCAACTGGCATTGTAACGGGCACTAAGCATGCTATAGTGAGCACCATCTCTGCCCTTCAGGGCTTACAATCAAGCAGGAGAAAGCCATAAATCAAATTATCCCACATATACACATTTACAAACTGCAGACAGTGCTCTGAAGGAAAAGCAGAGGGTGCAGTTAGTAGGAGGGGGCAGAGGAAGTGCCATGCCCCTACTGCCGCAGAGAGAGTCGGTAGCCAGGGCAGTGAAGGGTGGAAGCCAGGGCAGGAGACCAGGTGAGAGGTGATGGTGGCTTGTTTAGAGTGGGGGCCCTGGTGTTAGAGTGAAGTGGAAAAGGAGCCTCTAAAGGCTTAACCTATTGTGGAACATGGACCTCTCCCCCACCAAGTCCCTGTCATTGCCATAGGGTCAATGAAAAACAAAAACAAAAACAGAAAAACAAAAAGAGAAAAGAAAAGAAAACTACATTGTATTTTGCAATTGGCTAACATTAGGAAACTAGGAGAAGCAAAAGAAATCTGAGTGGTGCCCTCTAGTCTAAATATTCATCTTATCATTTGCTAACCCCTCCCCCTCCTTATTTTCAGCAAATGCTTCCACCCCTGCTTGGAATTTTTAATATAGAAGGGCTTCTTGGCTTTTGAAAACTATTGCCTGCATAAATGTCACACATTATTTCCCCATATTTCCATTATTTTTATTCCTTTGGGGGTGGCGTGGGAGGACTATCTAAAGGATAATCGGATTTGTGGGTCTGATCTCTATTCTTGATTCTGTAGGTGACAAACTGCTTTCACGTGTATTTTTCATGAAGTTATTCATATGTGAAGGAAAGACAACGCAGAAATATAAACTCTTTCACTATCTTTCCATAGTACCCGGTGCAGAGATGGTGACTATAATACTTCATGGAGACCCAGAAGGTGGGGTGGCTAAATCATTGCCCCAAGGGTATTTGATGCTGCCAAGGCCTCCTCCATTCTGCAGGCCCTAAGTGTCACCGTAGGAGTGGCAGGGGCCCCACCCCTCTGCTGTGAACCGTGGAGCAAACCCCCTCCCTGATCGCACTTCCTCCCTGCGACAGCCATGGGGATGTGAAACATATTGAACCAGCCCTGTTACCAACCAGCAGAAGGAACTAGAGCTTCGGGGGAACTCCCAGGTCACTCCAGCCCGTGCAGCCTGCTCCTGCTGAAGAAGGAGCTCTGAGGTTTCAGGAATCCAACTGGTTGTTCTCATTGCCGGCTCATTCTTCCATTTAGCACCTCATTAAGCTTATTGACAAATATTTACAAATGACCTAGCTTAGAATACAAAGGGGTGTCCTTGTTGTCTTGTGTATTTGTTTATTTATTTTTGGCCTTGTGTAGTTTAAGTCTTCAGAATCCAGCAGGCAGTCAAGGCCCTCGGCAGTTCTGCTTCTCTTTCCAGACATACCTTTGTCCTCCAGACTCACCTTTGTCCCTCCAGACTCAGTTCCTCTAATCTCATTTTTTAAAATCATGTCTCCCCTCTCGCTTAACTCCCATTCCACCTACATTGTTCTTTCTGTTCCCCTGTTATGTTGTGTCCTTTCGCTTTCATTTTTTCCATTCTGTGCTTCCTGCTGTTAATACATCTCATGAACTCAAATTGCTCTCCAAATACCATGGGTCCCACATGCTTTCAGTGGCAAGGGCTGCTCCCATTCTGCCTTGGCAGATGACACTTCCTAGAGTATTCCCCGCAGAAGCTGACCGTCTGACCCCGAGAATGCTACCAGTGAAGCTAATACTGGCTCAGGGCCCACAGGACTCACTAGTCATTAGGCTATATTGGAAAGTAAAGCTGATTTGGCAGCCTCATTAGATTATAACCAGTTCAAATCTTCCCTTCTGGCTTCTTCAAGCATAACGTGTGTTCCTGGGAGTGACAGAGGAGAGAAAGCCACTTCTCTTCCCCAGCTTTCTGTACCTCTTCCAGGCGTTTGGTTCAAATTAAATACTTACTCTGTTAGAGCAGAGAATGACACATTGGCCACCATGCATATCACCTTAAGTGGGTTTCTAATTTGTTTTGGAAGCTACTAGAGAGCTTTGGGATAGCATCTACCATCTTAAGGGTCCAGTTTCAGGATACAGATTGTATAGGCCAATGGATGTTAGGCCAAGAAACTTGGACCACATTCTGTAACCGTAGTAAAAATAGCTATTACTTACTGGATGCTTATTAAATACAAGCCCTCTTCTATATCAACTCATTTAGTCCTCTGATTTATCCTGTGAAATATGTACTATATTATTCCTATTTCAGGAGGGGAGACTGAGGCTCAGAGAGGCTAAGTAACTTGAGCAGAGTAACAGAATTAATAAGTAGCAGAATCAGGATTGGAGCCCAGGCAGGCAGGCTCCAGAATCTGTGCTCTTAATATGTGCCAATACCACAGTCTGTAGGTAATCGGGAGCTTCAGAAGGTTGGTAAGTAAGCATTACATGAAGACACGACGATGCTCAGGAAGACAATCGGCAGCAGAGAGATAGAGTGACTGCAGAACACATGACAAAAATCCAGTAAGAGTCTATTATAATCAATCCTGGTGTGCAAGTATTAAAGTCTGAATTGGAGTGGCAACAGCAAATGCGGAGAGCTGTAGATGTGAGAGGTGGTGTGAAGGACTTATTCGAACTAATTTGGGACACAGAGGGAAGAGTGTGGTCTGAAACATGCAGCCCTGAGAGAATGGTGAGGCCACTGTCAGAAGTGGAGGCGACAGAAAGGGCCTCTGACTAGTGTGTAGCCCTAAGATTAGAATGAGAAAAGTTCCAAACTGCAGAGATGAAGCCTCCTCCCACCTTCCATACACTGTCCCCCAAAAGGAGGGGTGCTGCTGTAGGTTAGTAACCCTCAAGGGAACCACCATGCTAGAGGGTGGGGCTCTTGCTGGAAGAAGTGAAAAGACTATAAATAGTCTTCAGGATGAGGGACAGTCAGCTTCCAAGTACCTCTGGGCCTGAGTATGCCCCCCACTGGCCCTTGGAAGTCCTTGTGGTGGGGACCCGGGGAAAGAAGCACAGGGAGTGACCTCAGGGGAAGGGTGTGTCACATTTTCACACATCCTCATACTTCCTCTCTGGGGAGAGACGTGAGAGCTAAGAATATGGTGAAGGCCAGGGAGAAATGAGCCAAGTAACGGCCTATTTAGCCTGCCCTTATTTTAGGTCTGGTACAAGGAGACCCCCAAAAAGGGAGTGACGGGTTCTTCAAAGTTCAGCTCCCCAGGGTAGGGCTAGGAGTTCGAGTCTGAAACTCCAGGCTGTATTGAAGACTATGCATTTGCTCTCAAACAGTGTCTTCCCCATAATCTAGAACAGAAGTGATCAGTGGGTCAGCCTCTATCCACCACGACAATGATGTTTCTTATTCAACCAGATTTATGTTCCTCTCTCCAGTTCTTTAGTGTTTTAACCTGCATCTGTCTTCCCATTTTAATAAGATAGTCAGTGGTGATAAATAGCCTTGAAATATTTGGTGCAAAGAGCTAAAAAAACTATAGAAATAAAGACATTTCCCCCTACTCTCTAAAATATTTTGGTGCCTGATAAAATGAGGATATCTGAAGCCCTGGTCTTAAAAAGCTCTCATTTCCAATAAACAAATAAAAACCCAGGGTTATGTGAATGTTAATATTTTGGAAATATAGGTACAAGTATTGTTATTCTTTAATAACCCATGTTTGTACTTCAGTATTTTAATAAAGTTTATTTTTTTCATTATAATTTCAGCAGGAGGTATTGCAGGGTACGAGAATAAGATTTAAATTTATGTGAACAGGATTTTTTATTTCATCACTGAATTCAAATAGTGTTTTCCTTGAGTGAAAACAAATGTCAGAGACTTTATTTGTGGTCAAAGTCATTATGAATGAGAGTGGACCTTTCTTCAACAGGCAAATTTAGATAAATTCAGGAAGTCATTTAAAACATGATAAAAGCACCATGGCCAGTGCTTTTATTAACAAAATTTATACACTCAAATCCAGTGAATCAGAGAAGCTAATTTTCCAACTGGCAAATCAAGAACTTTTTCATTATTTCATTTTATTTTTTGCTAATTGACTGGAGATTAGCATTGTCTTAGAAAACACAGTCTGTGAGTCACAGATTGCATATTTCTTACATCCTAGTTGAAGAATGTCTTCTGAACTGGTTTTCAAGACCTCCAGGTGTTTAAAAGAAATTTTGGAATAAAAATGAATTAAAAAAAAAAAAAGAAATTTTGGGGGGAGATAACAAAATTCTGGTTTGCTGTTAACTTTATTAGTCTATAAATGGTAATTTTGGTATCTCCAATGATGCAAAGTTTAAATGAGATATTGTCCTGAAAGGCTGTTTGAAACCATAAATTACACTGCAAATGTAATGGGATAGTGTTATTATTATACTACACAGTTTCATTACAAAGCCAAATTTCTCTTACATTCCCAATGGAAATTAGGCAATTTGGTTAACTCTTCCTTGCTTTTAGAGTATTTATTGGATAATTTTGTTTTGGAACCAAAATGGGATACCTGTTGAAAGATGACTGAGGTCATGTGCAGATGTGGGAAAGAGCTGAAAAGACATATCTGTTTGCAGTGACTTATAACTGTCAAGGTCTACTCTTGGATCAAATTCATTTCCTCATCAGTGAACTTCTTAGATTGTAATTCCTTGATTTTTCTTCTCTTCTCAGTTTCTTTTCACCTCCACCAACACATTGACTCAAATGCATGGAGTAAAAGAGGATTAGGTGACACAGTGCCAGAACTGGACTGAGAGCTCTGAACTGGACAATGCACGGGTGTTGTATACCAATGAAATCTGCGGGGCCGCTTGGGACCATGCGGGTCTCCATGGACAGAGGGTCTCAAACTTCTGTGTGATGAGAATCTCTTGGGTAATAATCACCTTGTAAAGCAAGCAAACAAACAAACAGAACAACCAAAAAGAAGAAGAAGAACCAAACAAAAAACCAAATTCTGATACATTAAGTCTGAGATGGAGCCCAGGAATCTATATTCCTGACAATCATTCCAGGGAATTCTGATGCAGCTGACTGAAGGGGCATAGTCTGAGAGAAGATCCTGCGTAGAGTCCTAACTCCATGGTACTCTAGTACTCAAGAAAACTGATAATAGTTATTAAAGTCCTTGCTTTTCTTTGTGTAAAAATAATGTAGTTCTGTCTCATAAGAACAAATAAATCAACCTGGCATTGTCTACTGACTCCTTTTTCACTGATGTTGGGAGATGCTAGGTGAGAGTGGATATTCCTAGAGATGTGACATGGTCACAGTGACCGAAGAGGCAATGTGAGAATATAGATCTAAGCTTTCAATACCCGGCACTTAAATGAATCACTTTTTCTGAGTTGACTTGTAAATCGATAAGAAACAACCAGAGTCAACCAATTAGTAAATAAACACAAAAATCAGGAAAAGCACAGAGGATGACAGAAAGTAGCGGGGATCTAGCTAATCCTGTATAAGCAATATAAACAATGACGTTCAAAGAGTTAAAATGCTCCAGAAGCGACGTGAACAGAAGGGGAGTTCTCAGTCTCAAAATGATGTTGTGTGGCTTTAATAAATGTATTCCTTATTATTCTGGGGCTCACATATAAAGGGTCCAGGTGGCACAGAGTGTAGACACTTGTAGTACAGAAATGTGTTATGTTTTCCTCCAGCAGGCACTTGAAGAAAAATGGAGCCTTGGCTCTGAGAGCTTGTAGGTAATTTGGCAAATATTTCTTGTGCACCTACTGTGTACTCATCATTGAGCCCAAAGCCATGATAGGTCTGACTCATGTTCTGTGTTCACTACCAACCAAACAACTGCTTTGCATTTCTCAGAGTCAAACTGAGGTTGACTTTCAATATCTGAGTGTAGCATACAGGTATAAGAGGCTTCCTGGAGTCCTGGGCTTTCACTTTTATTTAAGGGGCCAACCCCATCCCTCAATCCAGAGAGATTAAAATGCCAACTAATTGCTGCAGAACACTGATTTCTAGTTCCATACCTGAAAAAAAATTAATGAAGACCAGTGACATACTTGAGAAAGAGTGACCTAACCCCATGCCTTGGATAATGTGTGGGAGATACATCAGGTAAATGGGTTCCTAGACTTGAATTCAAATCCTGATTCTGTCACGTCTTTCTTTCCCTAAGCCACGTCTCATCTCTTAAAAAGGAATGATTCTAACTACCTCATCAGGTTTATGTAACAACTAATAATATACAAATACATAATAGCAAGTGCTGGCACATAACAGGCTTGGGAAGTATAAAACACCCCTTTCTTTTCTTTGTCCTCATATCCGGGGCCTCCATGAGCTATAATCTCCACTTTGGCAAACCCTCAAATCAAGCAGGTAGTACATTTCAACTGATTTGAGGTTAGTGTGCTTAAGAAGCCCTGTGTCAGAGTTCTCGGCAAATTGAGCATAAAATATTCAAATTCTAAAAATAGAAACAACCATCTCTCTATGAGGGTATCTTAGCTAGGATTCCTTCCAGAAAGTAGAGACTGAAACAAGGTTTTGTACGCAGTAGTTTATTTTGGGAAGTGATCTCAGGGAACTGGAGTAGGGGACTGGGAAGGGAGCCATAGGGAAACAGGGTAAGTCAATAGATACAAAGCTTGTGATCAGTTTGCTCACAGCCGTGGGGAGCTGGGGCCTGATCCTTCTGGGACCGTCTGAAAGCCGTGAAGAATGCATCTCAAATATGCACACTTAAAGGACACATGGGACAGGCAATTACCTGCTGCCATCCCAGGCTGGTCAAGGATTGCCCCTCTCACACTGCCAGGTTTGCACAAGTTCTGGGTGGCTTCCACAGATGTCCCAGGCCAGGGGTCTGAAAAGCCTAGGCAAGAATGTGGCAGAGTAAGGTGCCTTCAGGAAAACTGGAGCAAAATGTTGGTTCCAGACAATGTGAAGTGGACAATACCAAGTCCAATACTAGGTTCAGTCAACAGAAAAATGAGCAAGTCTGCTCTGCCTCAGATATCTTCACTGTTTACAAAACTAGCTGCTGGAATATTCTTCAGTTTCCTCTGTGTGGCATTGGTTAGCCTCATGGGTCTTTGGTTTCCTGAACTCCGTTTGCATGTGCAGTCTCACTTACTTAGCACTTGATGACATATTATCTTCTTTGTCTTGCAGTTTCTTTATGTGTTTTAATATGTCCCTTTCCCCCACAAGAGACATTTATCTCCTTGGGTAGCTTGGGATGAAGTCTTCTATTTTCCTTTTTATCCAGTCAGCACCTAACTGTGCTTAGCAAAAACATGTTGATTTGAACTTACTTGATAGATGATAAATCCTTTTTCTAGAAGCACAATTATCCTTTCAGGGGCCTGTGGAGGCTTCCTTCTTCTTAACCATATTAAGACCTTCACCAATTAATGGGGCTTAGAAAGCAGCATCTTTAACGAGGGGCAGGGAGCTGGGAGCAGGTGCCAGTGCCTCAGGGTGCTGTAAGGTTTTCATCAGCAAGTCGTTTCGTACTCTTGTATTCAGTTTCATTTCAATTGCTTCGCAGCCAGTAGTACTCAGAGGTGACATATATTTAGACTAGACTTCAAGCCTCTTTTTGAAGCTTTTCTGTATATAATGAAACACAAATGCACTGGTCTTCGCTCTATCTGCTTCCCTCTGCTTCAGCCCGTCCCAGCTGTAGATACCACAGAGGTACAAAAAGTGACGAGGAGCTGGGGTGGATCCGCAGGGAACTAGTATTTCCTGGATTCTTTCAGATGGCAAAAAAGAGAACAGATCCAAACTACCTTCAGTGTTTCTTAGTACAAATTTGGAGCCACTTACATGAGAATTATTCATGACTTCTAAGTTTAGCTGGGCAGGTGGTGCACTGCACAAGTCTTAGGAGGCATTCATGTCATAGTCCATAGGAATGAGTGCCCAGAGGAGTGCAGTGAATAACTTCTGCGGCCACAAACAATGGCTCCGTCTGAAGGCTCCACTCCAGTTCTACTGAATCAGAATCTCTAGGGAGGGGGCCCAGGAATCTATCTTTTAACAAATTTCATAGGTTCTTATTAACACTAAAGTGTGAAAACCACTGCTTAGGATACAGGCTTTAAGAGAAAGATACACCAGGAGGAAAGAAATGTGGGAAATTGTTACTATCTCAGTACCCGTGCCATCACTGGTTCCTCTGCTTCCCAGGCCTCAGTGTTCAGCTGGCTTCGCAGATAACTCAGTGAATCTTGGCCATTCAAAATGTAATAGCCCTGCTACTGACCTGGTCATCTATTCCTCTTTGTAGGCAGGCCTTTATTGCTTTCTTTTCTGTGTGCTTTTACATTCCAACTTTCTAAAGGAGGAGTTCTGATCAGGCTGGGCTTGCCCAGCAATTTGTATATGGTAGAGTCACAATAGAAACCTACACAATTTAGCTCTGAAGCCACTGCTTCTTATGACTGTGTTGGGGTCGCAACAGTGAGTGTGTGTGCGTGTGTGTGTGTGTGTGTGTGTCTGTGTCTGTGTGTGTCTGTGTATTGAGGGTAGACAGTTATAAGAGGAAGAATTCAAGGCCAAAATTAGGTCAGAAAGGCAAGAATGTGTAGAAACAATCATTGGTGTGTGCTGGGGGAAAAAGTTGGAAGACATTGACAGACAGATGTCACAAAGTGACAAGACATAGCTGGCTTGCTTTGGGGCCAGAAAGGATACTAGCAATAGATTTTGAGAGGTTTCTCTTACTCCTTCCCTGACTTCTTAAAAGGGAGTAGAAATAGCAACTAATTGTCCATGGTTTCCTTTGGAGCCATAAATCTCAATCCTAGCCAATATGCCTTGGGGCTTAGCATTACTTGATGGACAAGCCTTGAGAATTTATAATTAAACAGGGTAGTTTAGATTTGAGTGTGTTTAAGGAAAAGAAGGTGGAAGGTGGTTATGTGAGCATTGCTGGGGAGCATGAAGTTTGCAGTAGGAATGTGAGAATGAGAGGCTCTTCACCCTAAACCTCTGAAGGTCTCAGTCCAAAGCAGCTACTAAGCTATAATCTAGTCTCCACTAAAGACCGAGGCAATTATTTCAGTAATTCAGGAGGAAGGGCAGCTATTGAATTTCTAGAATAATTACCTCCGTTTCCTTTCTTCCCTTTTTTGTTTGCAGAGACAGATCTAGTCTGCTCATGTCAAATTATACCACATTGCTGGGTGGGGCTGCCTCCTAAATCCTTAACTTTTTGAGTAATATAAGCACAGTAATTATTGAAATAACTTTTTTTTGGTTTTTTTGTTTGTTTATTTTGTACATATGGGTCTTGTTGAGTTCTTGGTGCTTCTGAGATGGAAACTTTTCATCTCTTATTAACTCCTTTTCTTTTTTAATCAAGTAACAGGAGAGACTTGACTTGAAAAGAAAATGGCTATTTAGTGTCATTCCCCAGTGATAATCAATTTCTTTTAGGTCAGGAGTGATTTTGCATAATCCTGACTGAAGGTAGGGAGCTAGACAGGATGACCTTTGCTCTCTCAAATTCTGAGTAGGCTGGTGATGTGCACAAGGCATGGATTCTGCCCAAAACTTGGCACACTGTGTGTATTGGGTATTGCCATACCCCAAAACAATAGATCTTGGTGCTGAGAACCCAATTTGAAAGAGAGGCTATAGTTCTCTGGGTACGTTGTTTCTCTGAGAAACATTCATAATGATGCTCTCTGTTTCGGGCAAAACAATTACTCCAGGGACTTTAGGAGTTTCAAGACAACTGAATGCAAGATAAGAAAGGGGATATCTTGGAGAAGATAGACTGCTCATCCCCACTGGGACTCTTCTGTAAGGCATATTATTGACTTCAGGGCAAGAGGCCATGAAAGTGTGCCTTCCCTTAAGACAGTAACCTCTCTGTTTTCTGAAGTGAATGGAGCAAAAGGGTGTTTTGGTTCCCTACATCAGTTTCCAGAAATGGGTATATTGTATAATGCACTTGAATCTATAATGCTACCGAGTGTAATTTATTGTTACTCAGATGACTCAGAAAACCCTCTGGGATCATGACAAATAGCAAATACTTCATGCTGTGGCTGTGTGGAGGGGCTATTTCCCACTGACTTCCAGCAATGAGTCAGAAAAATTAGAATAAGTGCTTTTCTCTGTTATACTCTAAACCAAACATTCACTTAATTAAAATTTATAGTTTACCTATGAATGTGAAGGGATTGTATAGGTATATGGGAACTATAAAGAAGTATAATCACGAGACATGCTAGTTGCAAACAGAGCTACATCTATATAGGTTCTTTGTTAAAGCTTAAGACTAGAACTCAATATTGGGAGTATGTGATGGATTTGGTAGATTTGCCCCACCATATCCACTCCACCTGTCTTCTAATATGCCTTCCTGCAGGGTAATGGCTGGAGAGTCAAGCACTGCATTTCCCAGGCCCCCCTGCCCTTAGGGCTCTGGATGTGGTTTAAGTACAGCCAGTATGTTGTACTGGTACAAGGTTCAGAAGGCAGAAATGAGGCAGAGGCCATGCTTTCACTGCTTCTTTGTTTGTTTGTTTGTTTGTTTTAAGTTTGGTGATGGAGGAATTTTCTGCTGCAGCATTAGCAGAATTTTGTAGGTGTCAAGAAGCAAGTCAGGGAGCCCATTCTGCAGGTGAGGATTAAATCATGTCTGGTTTGGTGTGGAGCCAGCTTCCTGTCCATGAGAGCCACCACACTTTGGTGGCTTCCTGACTTTGACAGTCATATTGTTTAGAAGATGATGGTTTCCTAATCTTGGGAGCAGCTTTGGGAGCCAACAACCTAAGTCTGTTTCTCTGGCTCTTCCAGTCATCAGTGAGCTTTTTAATGCCCTATAATAAATCCTTTCATGCTTTAACTTGCTAGAATGGCTTATGCTCCTTGCAATTGAACCCTGTTCATGACTGATTGGTATCAGGAGGGTTACAGGCAAAGATTCTAAAGAAAGTAGAAATCTAAATTTGTTTTTTCTGACTTGATTGGGTTTGAAAAGAGAAATGATTATGTTATGTTAAACATATGGAATACTAGCAGTGTGTGACAGGGAATGGCAAAAGAGTGATTTAAAATATTAGTCACTGGGAATGAAGTGCCCAGTGGAGGCAAGGCTTTAGTGGACTGAGTGTCTGCTGACCATTATGGTGAAAATAAGGAATACAATGACTGTGGAGTTGGGTGGTTGTTACTATCTACGTTAGAGACTTTAAAGAAAGAAAATGATATGCTCAGGATTTTAAACTTACTGGCATGAGGCATGATCAGAAGACCAAGGAGCTCCTATGAATTTCTAGAAGAATCATTTA
The DNA here is from genome assembly GCA_004026885.1 of Lyroderma lyra. Classification (NCBI taxonomy): domain Eukaryota; kingdom Metazoa; phylum Chordata; class Mammalia; order Chiroptera; family Megadermatidae; genus Lyroderma; species Lyroderma lyra. The sequence goes on from PVJL010004385.1 coordinate 105,412, forward strand.
TTTCATGTAGCTGCAGGGCTGATACATCCTAACAATAAATGCCATCTGATCCTGTAGGTTGATGATTAAAAGATAATCCGAACTCACAGAATCACTAGGTCTCTCATGGGTATTGATTGGAAAAGACTGGGATCCTGAGAATTGGGACCACTTGGGTGGATTCCACTGAACCTGAGTACTGAGACCCCCAAAACTCCATTGAACCTCCATAGCCAATAGAAGCACCCCCTCTCCCCTGTCTGATGACGCTGGTCTATCCTCTCTTAGACACTTGGTAATGACCTTGCTGAGATATTTGCAGTTTCCTTGCAAGGAGATGCCAGTTCTTCTTCTGCATCTATTTCCCACTACTCACTGTTTTAGAATGATAACTAGAGTCAAACACCACCACGTCTCCAAAAAGACAAATACGATGTCTATCTTATGAGGCAAAGGTTTACACACCCAAGGAATTGCAAGATTTTGCATTTATATCAGCAAAAACTTAGGGAATGGATTATGAGAATCTAGACCAGAGAGAAAGAAACATTTTAAACCAGGCTTCATTTAAATCAGGTGTGGGTGCATTTTCCAAACATTCTGAATTTATTGTTCTAGCTGGTACAGCTGGATATGGTTCTAATTCTTGGCCTGGTTGATTTTAGAAACAAACTCAATGGTAGCAAATGTGGAAGGAAACAGAGGTGTCAGAAATCCATGGGAAGGGGAAGAATTCAAGCACTTAGGAGAAAGTTCTATTGGAGTAGGTTTTTCACATATGACACAGTAACCCACTAATGGGCCCAGAGGCTACTCTTTTCACCAAGGCATTGAGAAACAAAATAGGAAGAACAGTGTTGCAGTAGAGTCCTCTGTAATCAGGGGAGAAGGTGAAAGATGCTGGTATTGAAATGAATATTCTGATTGCAATGGGTTTGTTGAGATCCTGGAGTGGCAGAGGACAAATGGCAATAAATATTTAAGTGCCAGAAGAAAGGTGCAAGCAGCTTCTGCAGCAGAACTTGAGTGGAATTTGATCTTTGTTGGCAGTTCATTTATCACGAGGTTTCTAGGAATGAATAGCTAGACCATCTATAAGAATCCAATCCCACTTGGAGTTCCCTGATGGTGTAGTGGCTTAAGGCTTCGGCGCTGGCGCTGTCAGCGCTGCGGCCTGGGTTCGATTCCCAGCCCGGGAGCTACCCACATACCAAAAAGCAAAAAAAAAAAAGAAACAAAAAAAAAAAAAAAAAAGAATCCCACTTGATATATATAATCAAAATTACTATAGATCTTGAAAGCATAGGCCTAACTTGAGTCACAGTGATGGAAAGTCAAAGGCCTTCACTCAATTTACAGGTAAGTTATAAACCTAAAGTCATTGAATAAAGGGGATACCAGGACCCTGCATTCTATCAAGAAAATTTACTGTAAATCTTCCTCCTTCCTTCCTCAAAGAAATCTGTAGCTATTTAATAACTTAACTCTGCAGTGGGAAAAGAGAACCACCAAGACTTTTGAGGACTTAGTGGATTCGAGCTTTCTTTAACATTAATCCCCTAAGACTCACAATACCACCTCGTTCTCTAGAGGTGATAAATAGATTTGGATCTAAATTTATCTCTCTGTGATTCCAGTGAGTTTGTGAGATGCTCTTTTAATTATTTCCCTTACTTTTGAGTAGATAGCTGTAGTAGACTTTTCAGCCACTGTGCAATTGCCACATTGGCTTTGTGAAGTCAAGGTTATTAACTATATAGGGCCAGGTGGAAGCTGGAACTACATCTACCTATCAAAATAGTAAACTAAATATAATACCGCAACCCTAAGAAAATCACGGCGATTAGTGTCATCATACAAAGCCTTAAGAAAGTGCAATGATAGTGATTCTTCTCATATCTACATGACCTCATCTGCTTGGCCTCTCCAGAAAAACTAAGTGTCTTGAAAATGACAGTTTTATAGTAAACTTAATCAGGTGGCAACTCCAACTGTATTTGCTGTTCCACATGTAAAATTACCATTGTCTTAATATTTAGGGAAAGAAAACTTCTCAATGGGAAGAACTTTTCAATGTTGCCTTAAAAGAAAGATGTCCAAAAGTTCAGGTCAACACAGATTCATTGGTAATGGCTAATGGGCACAAACCTCAAAGTTATCTGGCTGGTCAGAGGTTAGGAAGGAAAAAGATTGGAGGACTGGTGTCAAAAAAGATAGAGGAAGAGGTACGTGAATTGAACTCTTAGGATGGGTACACAACATGATGATATGTGTGACCCAAATTTTGTTTAGAATAGGACATATTTTGAAAAAAAATTGCTGGAAAATGACTTAGACACATTGACCTGTTTTGTGGCTCTCTGTAAGCCTCTTCCCCAGTCTGACAGATTGTTTCCTCGTGATTAGACTCAGGCTGTGTGTTTTTGGCAGGAATACACATAACTAAGGTTATGATCTTCTCAATCAAAACATCAGGCGGCATGTGATATCAATTTGTCCCATTAACTTGGAATTTGAGATTGTCACTCACCATTTGGGCACCTGGTACAAACGAACCCACAGGCAAAAGCAGGGGGGTCATTACTAGGACAGCTGTCTGACAAGCCCGGTTATCAAGGGGAAACAGGGTTGCAGTTATACAATGAGAGCAGGGAGAGGTGTTTCTGGAAGCCAGGGGATTCTCTGGGGAACTTCCCGGTAGTTCCATTCCCGGGGTAAAAGTTATTTAATACCAAAATATATATTTAATGAGTGTATTTATTTAAATTATATATTTAAAATTAACTTTTAATGGAAGAGTATAGAAGTCTAGTAAAATTAGGATCACCAAGTGTTCATATTCTCTAGGAATGTGATCTGGGTGACTTCACCAGCTAAATAACCAGTCCCAGCTGTGGTGCTAACTGTGGTCAAAAGTGTTCTAGAATGATCTGTAGAGGTAAAAAGTTGTAAATTCCAGCTATAGTCTTGTGACTGCACTGGAACTATCATTAACTACCCAGGACTTCTTCCTTGCTCTGTTATGTACATTTTATGTATATTAATTATCTTTTCCCTCTTTTTACCTTTTCCTCACAATTTTATAAATGGTCTACTGGTAGTGGTTAATTTTTTAAAATTAATTTATGTATTATAGAATATTATGGTGGGATCATGACTGAACTAGGGAAGGAATGAATATCACCTAAAGCTAGAAGCAGAAACTTATGGAACTTTGGGGAAAGTGAGTGCTTTTTTTTCTTTTGTACATATGTCAGTTATATTATTTTTTGGAAGTTTAAATATGGACAGAAAGTAAATACGGATGTTGTAAAGACAGAGGAACAGTTTATAACAGTTATTGTAGATTGGTACTCAATATCCAGTCACACTTTTTTCTACGAACTTTCCTGATCTGCAGAAGTGAGAAAGTAAAATATTTTACCCAGACTCTCTTGCAGCTAATTTGAATGTCATTTAGGCTGATCCCATCAAACAAAATGGTGCAATATTTGGAAGGCAGAAGTGAAATGGAGGTTATATTTCTGCTGTGCTTGCTTTTTTTTTTAGACAGCACAGCCATGGAAGAACTTTTTTCCTCCTGCAGCAGCATTAATATGGATACCAGTTTCTATTAACTCAGATTTGAGTACTAAGAGGCAGAGCACAGGGCCTCTGTTCAGAGCTGGCATGATGCAACTTCCTAGGGTGGCAGCTTTTTCACTGCAAAAGCTTCCTAATCACAGCTAGGTAGTGTGATTCTAGAGCCAGCTGCTTCCTGGTCACAGAAGAGGCAGAAGATCCTTCGATGACCTGTTTTTTCATTGTAGCTTTTTGTTCCTGAAAACTTAACTTGAAGGCTACTTCTTCAGCTTTCCCAAATGATTCAGGAAGCCTGCAATAAGTATTTTTCCAGTTTAAACTAGCTATAATGGATTTTGTTCTTTGTAAGTAAACCCTGATTGATATAGGGATTTAAGAACCCACTGTTCTGTGCCAATATTTCACATGAGGAGCGAGCAAGTTTCAAGTACAGCCTGTCCACTGCCACTTGACTTGTTATGCTATCTATTATTCTGGAGAGATCTGCCAAAAACTACATTTAATTTCATCAGGCTTTGATTCTGATGAGAAATAGTTATGGTCTGAAAAGTATGAGACCAAAAACTATTGAGACATTAAAGGGTTAATGGGGCCATACATCTCACCCTCTATGATGGTGTTTTTCAAACTGACCTTCACATTAGAATCATTTGGGGAGTTTAAAAATTCCTGACTCCTAGACTGTCCCCAGATGAATTATTATATCAGAATCTCTGGGTGTGGGGCCCTAGGTAATTCCACTATGTATCCAAAGTTGGAGAACCACTGCAGTTTGGGAAGAGAGAGAGAGAGGTAAATTCTCAGGTTATGTGTGAGTTGCAGGTGGGGAGAAATAACATACTAGTAGATTATCGAATTTATTATCTCCCAGCCTGAAATCCAAAACGGGTCTCTTTGCGTTAAAATCAAGGTGTCAGCACGCCTGGGTTTCTTTCTGGAGGCTCTAGAAGAGAATCTGTTTTCTTGCCTTTTCCAGTTTCTAGAGGCTGTCTGCATTCCTTATATCTTGGCCTCCTTCTAATCTTCAAAGCCAGGCAAAGCTGGTTGAGTTTTTCTCATGATGCCATCGCCATGGTTTTGACTCTTCCACCTCCGTCTTCCACTTTGAAGGACCCTGTGATTACACTGGGCCCACTAGAATAATCCAGGTTAATGTTCTTATTGCAAGGTCAGTTGGTTAGCAACTTAATTCTGCCTTCAACCTAATTTCTCTGTGCTACTAACCAAACATAGTCACAGTTCTGGGAGTTAGGATGTGGACATCTTTTGGGGCCATTATTCTGTTTATCATAAAGACATAAGGGACAAGGGCACTAGGGAAGATTCCTTCACCGCAGTTTTTACATCAGAAGAGGCAATTAGAGGGACCAAGGCACTCACAAGCTGTTACACAATTAGTTCAGAGGTGACAGGGAGCCTGATACACTGTATATTCATACTTCCAAAAAGCAGATCTAGCCAGAACGGATAGCTAAGAAATTAGATAATAATCTGAGGTTGTTTAGTCTTGCCATTTTTTAACCTATTTAAAAAAATTATATTTCAATGATTTGAAACTTCTTTACAGTCAGTCACCTGGATGCCTGGCTATAGACAATGGGAGAATATAAACATACAAACCCTCCATGTGCTGCTCTGTGGCCTCTCGTTAGAAACCGGGAGGGGCCTGCTACAAACAGGTGGTCCTGCCAGCTAATTGTCTTCCTTTTTTCAGAGCTATTCAATATTAACCATTTCAAAATGAAAATTATTCTTTTGACAGATGTCCTCCAAAATTTATTGCTTCATATCTAGGAACTGCTGCCAGAGACTAATTCATCTAGCTCCTTTGGGAGCACGTTGTTTAGCTTATTCATCCAGCAGCTTCAGTGGGAAGCTGTTGCTCATCAAGGTATTTCTGAGAGTCTTTTTTCTTTTCTCTTCTTTTTTTTTTTAAACCACACAATAGGTAATACCTGCTTTAAGTATACGAGGGCTATCCGGAAAATATCTAGCCATGTACTATGAAAAATAGAGGCACTTATGGCTGGATTTTTTTTTCTGGATAGCCCTCGTAATCCATGCCAAGAGTACTAGAGCCATGATCCATGGTATGAAATGCCACAACCTTAGCACTTCTCTGTGGCCATGCTAGCGTAGACCCTGTATTAAGGAAATTTCTGGTGTGGTCACAGGGACCCTGCAGATGCTCACTCATTAATCACTTGCTCATCTGATCCCTAACCAGCATCTCAGGTTATCTACACACTGGGTCCTTGACTGGAAATTAGTCATCTGTTTCCCTGGGGCCACACTAAGTGAGGGTGGGGGTGGAGTTAGTTGCAATCATGGGAACAAGGCTGGAAACCTCTGACTTACTGGCTGCCCCTACCCCCCACCTCCCGTCCAGGTTTGCAGGTCTTCCTGCTTTGCCTTTTTGGGTGCTCAGTGCCACCTCCCCCAACAGCCTCCTTCTGATTCCAGTGACTCCTCCTGTTCCTTTCTCTTGGGCCTGAGGTTGGCCTCACGGGCCCTGGCTCCTAGTTGCTGCTCTGGCTGCCTGGAAAATTCTCTCCACAGTTAAACTCGAAGTATAATTATAGGCCCTATGTAAGCTTTGTTATGGGCTTTCCCAGTCCTAACTTTCTATTTTTATTTATATGGTCCTTGCTGCTGATTCTTAGTTCTAATTTATATTATGTCATCATGTTACTACACATGTTCTTATTGAAAAACTCTTCAAATCCCCAAGGACTAATACAGGACACAAATATATAGAACAGTAACATTGATGTCCTCTCCCCATTGAGAGACTGGTGCAATGTTAGCTGTGCATTTCACTCCACTGCATGGAAAGGGCAGGGGGCATGGAGCGAATTTCACCTCTTTCACTTTGTTGATCAAGGGAGGTCTTGGCTGCCTGGGGGGAAAAGAGAGGAGCTATCAAGCACACTTTTTTAGATAGTACAGACAGGCAAATGGTCTGCAAAAGTGTAACACACCAGGAGTTAATCTTGGAACTGAGTTGGTGGAAAAAATGATCACCTGGCTCTTTCATTTTTGTAAAAGAAGTAAAAAGAAATGAAATATAACTAACTGAATTTCCAATCTCGGAAAATGTTTTCTGACATAACTACAAAGTATATACAATTTTATTTTTGATTGGCAGCATCTAACAATCAGATAAAAAGGTCACTTTGGATTGACATTAGCCTGAGGAATATGAGGTGTGATTAAAAAAAATATGGTGAGTGTTTAAATAAAAAAAAATTACAGTATAAGGCACATTGCCATTAATCCACCTCAAAACACTCCTCACTTCCAACACACTTATCCCATCATTCTTCCCACTTTCTGAAGCGGTTCTGGAAGTCCTCTTTCGTGAGTGTGTTTAGTCATGCTGTCGTGGCTGCCTCGATGTCCTAATCGATTCAGGTCACACATCACTTCTGGTACGACAATTTCTGTCAAATAAACAGTGTGTCCTCATCCACCTTATTCACCAGATCTAGCACCATGCAACTTTTGGCTCTTCCCCAAAGTCAAAATGACCATGAAAAGTAAACATTTTGAATTGATTCAAGATATCCAGGCAGCCGCAATAGTCCAACTAAAGGCACTCATGAAAGAGGACTTTCAGAGCTGCTTCGGAAAGTGGCAAAAACTATTGGGATAAGTGAGTTCAAAGCAAGGGGAAGAGTTTTGAGGGGGATTAATGGTAATGTGTCTCTTACTGTAATAAATTTTTTAAAATTTAAACATTCACAGGATTTGTTGATCACACCTCGTACTTAAGCACTGATCCTTGGTTTCTCCTTCCTCTCTCCCCACCTCTTCCGGTGCATTCCTCCTCATTTCTTCCCCTCCCTTTGCCTGATACTGGATGGAGTTTCCATGCAAGCCCCACTGTTGTGCTAATAATAGTGATGGCTGCTATTTGTCAAGCCTTTACGCCTGCCAGGCCTTGTTCAGAGCACCCTGGATACCTTAGCTCACTCATTCCTCCCACCAGCCCTTCAGGAGGGTGGGCCTGTTTGTCTAATGAGCCAGGTCAGACGTGGTGTCTAATAGCTCCATTATGTCTTTTGTCAGCACTCCAAATAACCAAGTGATTGTATTCTTGACTTTTTCATGCTTGGTTTCAAATATATTGGTAAATATGATGCTGTCTATAGGAAGGAACCAGTGGGAAGACCATGGGGAATTGGAGTTATGCTTTGTATATATTTTTGATTCTTTCCCTGAGCAGTAATTACTAGTGGTAAATGAAAGTACTGAGAGCTGGTGTTTCATATTGAAATTTAACTGCTTTCTTACCTGCAGTAAAACAAAACTGGTGAGATTGAACAAAGATAAGAGCCTGAGAGGTAGGAAAGTGCTTAATTTTGAAGTCAACTTCTCTTGATAGGGTGACTCTTCATTGAAAACTAATAAGCATAATTTACAATGCTTAATTGTAAGTGACCAGGTTTCTGTATATTTTGCAGGCAGGATGTTCCAGTCTGTCTCCGGAAGGTCTGACCTTGTAGGTTGGAGCAAATGCATCAGGAGAGGATGGCAGGTCAGGGGAGGTTGGGGCTTTTTATTTTTCCTCCTCCCGGAGTGTATGTCACCTTCCTCTCTACCTCACTGTCCTCATGAAGCCATCTGTGTGCACTTATCCAGAGATCTTCTGCTTCACAAGTAAAACCCTACAGGTTGCTTTCAAAGTCAGAACCTGGGGCTCTGGGGCCTGGTAAATGTTCCCCAGTCAGATAGCCCCGTTCTCACATGGGGGCACACAGCCGACTTGTTGGGCACAAGGGTACTGAGGGAGCATGGTCTTGCATCAGATGCCGAAGGCCTTTCATCACATTGCTCTGACAATAGGGCTGGAACAGCCACAGTTGCAAACTGATGCAATAGGACAGAAGGGACTGGCAGCACTGGGAGTTAAGTTACCCTTCTAAAAGGGAAGGTGGAAAGGAAAATTAAAAACACTTTGAGACACTGAATTTAAATTATGAGCTGCCTATTATCTGAGATCATGCCACATCTTTTAAGATGACCTTAAAGGGAATATAAGTAAGTCACTTAGAGGACAAGTTAGGAGGGATGCTAGAGATACATCAGAGTATTAGCCTTTCTTAGTTTTATTAACATCAATAAGGTCTGAACAGCAGTTTAGTTCTTGTTGTTGTCATTAATTTGTGAATGAAAGCTTCAATGTTAAAAAAAAAATACGAACAGTGCTTACTGTAGTGAGCTGAATAATGGGCCCCAAAGATATCAGGTGTAATCCTTGGAATCCTGTTTCCTCATTTTGGAAAGTTGTCTTTGCAGATGTCATCAAGTTAAGGACCTTGAGATGGAGGGATTATCCTGGATTATCCAGTGGGCACTACGCAATCACAGTGTAATCCTTTTAAGAGGAAAAGGAGTGAGGTGTGACATGCACAGAAGAGGAGAAGCCAATGTGACTGTGGAGGTGGAAATTGAAGGGGTATGGCCACAACCCAATGAAAGCTGGCAGCCACCAGACACTGGAGCAGGCAAGGGAGGGCACATCTCCTCAAGCCTCTGCGGGGAGCATGGTCCCGACACCTTGATTTGAGGCTTCTGAACCCGCGAGAATTTTTGTTGTTTTAAGCCACCAAGTCTGTGGTAATTCGGTACAGCAGTCATAGGAAACAAATACACCTACCTAACTCCAACCTAGTGCGTTAGATTCTTAAGTCATGAATCTAGGACTCTGTACTGAAAAATATGTCAGTACCTACACGTGCTTGTAGAGGAGACCCAAGGAATCAGCAGCATGGTTGCCTCTGGGAAGGGGAACCAAGAGAGTGAGAGTCTAAAGTAAAAGGCAGACTCAGTCTTCATTTTACACACTCTGATTCTGTTTGAAAGTTTTTCAAATGCATATATTCCTTTTTTGTAAAACAAAAGTATTTTATAAGAATTTTAGATTTATAGAAACATTACAAAGATAGTACAGAGTTCCCACATACCTGAACCCCATTTCCCCTATTATTAGCATCTTACGCTAGCATGGTGCACTTGTCACAATGAACCAGCACTGATACATTAGTAGTAACTAAAGTCCACACTTTATTTGAATTTCCTTAATTTTTACCTGCTCTCCTTTTTCTCTTTCAAGGTCCCATTCAGGATACCACATTACATTTAGTTGTTTATGTCTCCTTAGGCTCCTCTTGTCTATGACATTTCTCAGACTTTCCTTGCTTCTAATGACCTTGACAGTTTTAAGGAGCATGCTCAGTACTGGCTACTAGTCAGTAGAATAAATTGGGATTTGCCTGATTTGTTTTTTTAATGATTAGACTGGGGCATATATGCCTTTTTCAATTAAAATCTAGTTAATAAAAAAAGAAATATATTATTAGTACATTAAAAGTATTAATGTAGATTATTATCAGGATTAAAAGAGTGTATATGTATATATAATATAAATATATGTAATATATCTACATATAATTAATATAATATAAATATATAATATATCTACATATAACATATAATATAAAATATTATGTAGGATATTGTTTAGCATTAAGTACACATTGCTTAAGTGGCATCCATTACTACTATTGTTATGATGAGGTTAAAAGGTTAAAAGCATACATTAAAATAAATGTTTGGATAAAAAAATGTCAGGTAGGATAATGTAGTGAAGTTAGAAAGTTTACAACCTCAGACCTATCAGTGCTAGCTCTGTGATCTGGGGCAAATAGCCTCTTTGAGTCTCAGTTTTTTTTGTTTTTTTTTTGTTTTTTTTTGCTTTTTTTTTTTTTTTTTTTTTGCTTTATTGGTATGTGGGTAGCTCCCTGACTGGGAATCGAACCCAGGCCGCAGGGCTGACAGAACCAGCACCGAAGCCTTAAGCCACTACACCATCAGGGAACTCCCGAGTCTCAGTTTTGAAATCTGTGCAATGGGGATAATAATACATACTTAATAGGGTGGTGGTGAGTATTAAGAAAGAGAATATGTGTAAAACTCAAATGCAATAAATAAATTTTATATTGTTCTTAAGTTTAATATAGGAGATAAACTAGATAAAATAGATTGTAACTAATTTGCTTGTAATAAAGTATTATATACAAGTAAAGTAGACAAGTTATTGTTTTAAGTTAGCTGTATTTATAAATATCTCTGCCTTTCTATGATGATTTATTCCGGGAGTTCCCTGGTGGTGTAGTGGCTTAAGGCTGCGGCGCTGGTGCTGTCAGCGCTGCGGCCTGTGTTCAATTCCCAGCCAGGGAGCTACCCATATACCAAAAAGCAAAAAATAAATAAATAAATAAATAAACAAGACACGGTGCTTCCCATCTAATGAGGCAGCAATGGAATGACCCCTGAGTGCAGAAGATGAAGGGGCATTCCTGGCAGCTGGGGCAGCTTTGCCTTAAAATATAGGTGGCTAGAATTTTTATGCTTTATCGTCTTTTGATTACCAACATATCAGATGCACACTGCAGAAAAATTGGAAAGGTACAGACAAGCAGAAGGAAAATATTCAAACATATTTCTTTTTGGTATAGTTTCTTCCAGTTTTTGTTTTTTTTTTTGGTATGTGGGTAGCTCCCTGACTGGGAATCGAACCCAAGCCGCAGCGCTGACAGTGCCAGCGTCGAAGCCTTAAGTCACTACACCATCAGGGAACTCCCATCCAGTTTTTTTTTTTTTTAACCAGGAATTTAAAAAAAAATTGATGGGACCATATTATACACCCAATTTAGTATTCAATTTTTTTTCACCCAACAGGTCATAAACATTTTTCATGGCAGTCAGGCTGCTTCTTAAAACATCATTTAAAATAGTTGCATAATACTTCCTGTGCTAATAGAAAATAGGTTTGGCTATTGTGAAAGAGACACAAAATAATAGTGGCTTGGACAAGATTAGAAGTTTGTTTCTCTATTGTGGCAGTCTGAGCCCCTGCGGTGGCATTGCCCTGTGCAGGTGTCAGAGGCTCAGGCTCCTTTATTGTAGTGCTCTGCCATTCCCAGGTAGCCCTTATTTGCATGATCAAGATGTCTCACCACCATATTTACATGAAAATCAGAAAGGAGGGAAAGAAAGGGGGGAAGGTACACCCCCTAATCTGTAAGGTCACAACCCAGAAAGTATGCCTATCACCTCTGCTCCATTCAAGTAACCAGACCTAGTCATTTGGCTGTAGCTAGCTATAAAGAAAGATGGGAAATGTAGTAATTCTTCTAGATGATTATGTGCCCAGCTAAAAACCAGGGTTCCTGCTACAGAAGAAGACAGATATTGAGGATCAACTAGCAGCTTCTGCCGCACTTTGTACCCTTCACGTTTATAAACCACATACTATTGCTAGAGATTTTTGCCATCTTAATTTTCTTTTGCCTTAACGATAAATCTTTAATATTTTGTGCTTACCAAGTATCAAATATTTTACATATTAGTTCATTTAAGTTACTGTGAGGCTTAAATGAATTAATATGTAAGACATACTATCCCCATTTTAAATTGATGAAAGTGAAGATAAAGAATTTGCTCAATGTAATAGGTAAGTAGAATGGCCATGATGTGAACCTAGAGTACATAGTCTATAACCACCACTATCACCATGTGCTGATGATTTTCTCAGTGAAGATTTCTAGAGGAATTACTGGGTTACAGGGTATGGACATTTTTTAAAGGCTTTTGATATATTTTTCTCAAAATCGTCCTAGAAAATTTGTACTCACTGACCATCCCCTCCTATGAGAAGAGATGTCCTCCCACCAGTCCTAAACAAATCTTCCCACCTGCGCACGTAAGTCATGTCCCCAACATCTCCCTGGAGCTTGTCCCGCTAATCAACTCTTCTCAACTGGGCTCGCTTTTCCCTTCCGGCCGTGGTGCTCATAAATGCACAGTGGTTAATGTTACACACACTTAGACATCCCATGTGTCAGCCAAGTGGAAGAGAAGGAGCTTATCACAAATTTGTTGAAGGAATGTAAGCGAAACATACTCCTATGGAATGTAAGCCCAGTGCCTGGCTAGACAGGTGTTCAAAAACGATTTCTTACGTGAATTTACAGGCTCATGTTGAAACAAATCTTTGCATGCCTCTGCTATTTCCGCAAGCTCCTATCTCATCGCAACCCTTTCTTTCACAGAAGAATTTCACAAAACCACAACAGTATGGCTTTCAGTCTTCCTTTTCATTCACCCCTCAAACTTCCTGCCCTTCAACTTCCTTCCTAATACCCCCTCCCAAATGCCCTTTCAAAGGCATGTTCTTGGAATCTCCATGTCAAAAGCAAGAGAAGGCATCACTGTCTGTGTAATCTACCCCTGCATTTCCCTAGCCCAGAGTAGATTCCCAGTAAATATGTATTAGATGAATGAATGTATCTAGTGGCCCCTTCTGAATTACAAAATCTTGACATCTTTGATCTAGAAGGAATTCGTCAACCCAAAACACTATACAGAAATAATGTGTAAATTGCTTCAGGGAAGCACAAATAGTTATTGGTGCTTTGTCATTGGAGTGGGGAGATTAAAAGGTAAAGGCAACTTCTGTGGTTTACTGTATTCCCTACCACCTTTCATTCATAGCTTTTACAAGTGAAGGAATGCATGTACAATTAAAAAGGAACAAGGAACATAAAATGTAAACAAAAGAATTTACTATATCTGTTTAAAATAATTCAGAGCAAGTAATGGTTGCAGAACCCTGAAGGGTTTTTCTAGTATATTTCTCAGATACATTCTTGCTTATTTGAGACTGACATGAAGAAGAACTAGAGTTTTCCACAGCACAGCCTTTGATGTTGTGATATCATGATTAGACACCAAATATGAGCACATTATGGACCGTGAGAGTCTTCCCAGCATGGCCATTTTATGGTCAAATACATGTTTACTTCAGATTTCTAACACTAACACAAGCTCCTCCCTCCCTCCCGCCCTTCCTTCTACAAAGACAGGGCTGTGCTAGGTACCATGTGGGATATAAAGAACATACTCAGCTCCTGCTTTGAAGAAACTTACAAACTGGTTTTGGAGATAAGATAAATGAGTAGGAGGCAGATGATCTGCTGCAGAAGAGATAACGCCATAGCCCAACCCGTTCGTGATTAAGTTATGAAAGTGGAAACCCACAGGAAATGTAAGAAGGTGTCGTTATTGATGTAGATGAAAACAGAGCTGACCATACAAGTGTAAATAATACAGAACCACACTTAACTTTTTTTTTTTTAACCCTCCTGAGTAGTTCTGAGTGGTTCAGAGTGGTTCTTTCAATACTGGTTACCACCATTCTCAAGTGGTCACTGTGAGTCTAACTCACAGTGTTTCCCCTTAACGTAAGTGTGAGGGCAGTACTAGCAAGTGCTTTTGCCAATAGTTCTCATGTCTCCTGCAAAAGTGGTACGCTCAGGCGTAAACGGGAATATATCCGCACTCGCCTGTCATTTGGATGTGCCTCTCTTGGAATGCAATGTGCACTATATCACATGGCCAGTCAGAGGCAGACTCAGGAGTTGAACCAAGCAGTCTGCCCGCATAGCCTGTAGGCTTTTAGCCACTGCCTTCAGGAGAGATAAGGGAAACTAACCCCTGCTGAGTATCTACTATGTGTGAGGCACTCTGTTAAGCACTTTCATATACACTATTTCATTTAGTCATCAAGACAACACATAGAATTAGCTGTAATAATTTCCCATTGTATAGATGAGGAAGAAAACAGAGGATCAGAGAGGTCAAGTAAGTTGCCTTAAATCACACGGCTGTTACATAGTAGAGCTAGGATTCAAACCCAAGACTTTGTGACTCCAAAGCACATGCCTGTTCTATCATTTCAGATAATAATGACAAACATCTTTCAAAACATTGTGGTGAGGGACTAACAAAAATGGTGTGTGGTGATGTTGGGAATTTATACCCTCTCCTAGCTTGGCTCTATAGTGAGCTTCTGTTTGTCAGCAATTTTAGTCTGACATTTCTCTCTAAGCCCCATTATCTCCCTTCTGGGGTCTTCTTCTACACTATGGTCTCCTTTCTCTTCTGCCCCTCAGCCACTGAAAGATTCTCATCCCTAATTTCCATTAATAACTCCTTGAGTGCCCCATGGCTCTCTAATGATATGTCCCTTTTGCCAGTAACTTGTGTTGAAGTGGTTTTGTTATGTGGATTTGTTTCTTTTGTCTACTCTGAATTTCCTGAGGACAGAAACCACATCTCATTGTTTATCTTTGTTACTCACAGAGGAGGCAAACAACATCATTTCTTGACTTGAATTCCTCTCTGGTTGTTCATGGAAGCCCACTGCAACTCCTCCCCTCCAGCTGTATTCCTCTGGTACCCACCCCCCCTCCCCCACAGCTCCCAGCCTTTACTATCAATCTACAGTGTACTAAGCTCAGAGACAACTCAGTGGCTAAGGCTGTTTGCCACGACAGCCATGTCCTATGCTCGTGTTGTCCAACATGATAGCCACTAGCCACATGTGGTTATTTAGCACTTGGAATGTGGCGAGTGCATTTGAATTTTAAATTTTACTGCATTTTAAATAAAATCAACTAATTAATTTAAATAATTGAGTAAATAACTTACTTAAACTAATTTAAATAGCCGCTACCACATTGGATAGCACAGCTCTCCAAACCTGGAAGAAACAAGCTCCCCAACTCGAAGCCTGACTGGAGACCAGGTTTTTGCAAGAATTCCACAGAGGTGTATTCTTGAGTATAGAAATTAGTAAAGCTGTACAATTCATTTCTAGGCAGGTTGTGGCCCACACGAATTCTTAAGTTGTCGGTCGAGTGAGTCATCATACCATCAACCCGTGGACAAATATGCAGATACCACCTGTTGTCTAAGGGTGGTAGCGCCATTAAAATAAGGCTCAATGGGGAAGGTGCCTAACTGGCCACTTATTGAATTGCCCTAAATCCCTTCAAAGGCATTGAGATGCTAACTGGGAAAAATACCTTTTCTTTTACTCCTCTTCATTTCTGTCAAATTCAATTTTCTTGTTTTCTTTTCCCAGAGCTCTAGTAGCTGTCAAGAATGTATTGCTGGGAGCCAGATTTGTCATTTCACCTTCGGCGGTTGAAGAATTTTTTTATTTTTCTTTCTGCGGGTAATGCATCTCCACTTAAAGGACAGCTAAGTGAAAAGGCACTTCTGAAACAAGATGTGTTCTGCCGGTTTCCTTCAATTTGTCAAAAAGACAAAAATCTCACCAGCCTCACTTTGCAATAATGTCCTGAAATTACTTGGAACCATCTTCTACCTGCTTTTCTTGTCTCTGTTATTATCTAGTATGTGTGGCAGAAAGGAAGAAAATGAACACATTTGCAATTTGACGTTCTGGATCTACATGTATTGTCAAGGCTAATTGGTTTAAGCAAGGTGTCTTATCTTTGATGAAAGTGATCAGCGCCTATGAGTATAAAAGAAACAATAGCAGAGTTTCACAGGTCTTCTTCAAAACAGAGCCTCATATTTAACACTTTTTTGTCCAGACTTAAGCAATGATTACCCTTTAAAATAGAAAGATGAATGGCACAGTCATTAAACAAATTTTCTGAGGTTCCTCTGTGTATTACCCACTTAGAATGAGAGGCATTAAAAACAATTCTTATTTGTGGAGAAGGAAACTGAGACCACCAATCAGTTAAGGAGTTTTGCTTTCCCAATGTAAATGGATAGCAGCAATACTGAATATTCAATGTAACTTTTCAGCCTCCTAAATTCCATCACTATCCTCAAAGCACACAAGACATTCCTTCAGGCTAGCCCTTTGCTCCTGACATAGACCTGATGTCTAGTCTTGTATATTTGATGTGGATAATGAGAAAGCAGAAAGAGATTTTCACTGTCTTCACGAAGTAGGTCAGGTAGAAAAAGAGGAATACGCCCTCATTCTTGCCCTGGCAAAGTGACCAACAGTGTCTTCTCCCTGAATTTCTCCTCCTCTCCTCACCCTTTATCCCTATCATGGGCAGACTCATCATGACAACCTATTGCTGAGCAGCTCAAGTTCACTGTCAACCAGCAGGGGCTCCTGGAGATCCCACTATGTATGTACCAGGCCCTCCCCAGAGCTGATCCTCAATCGTCATGTCAAACCTGAGAGCAGATGGTGTTTCCATTTTACAGGCAAGAGAACTCAGGTGTCATGAGGTGCAGTGAGTCACCGTGATCCAGTTGATAAAAAGTGACAAAAGCTGAGCTAAGAACTCCTGTCCTTTGATCGTAAAGCACCTGCTTTACTGTAGAGAATGAAGGTTCCCTTCATAGATATGGAGCACGGGCCTCATGGAGTTTCAAGGACCATCCTGTTAGAGAAGCAGAGCCCTAACTTGGGAAACGCCCCGTGAGAGGAAACCTGCCCTAGGCTCATGTGGTGGGCTGAAGCGTGGCCACCCAGCAACGCCCATGTCCAAATCCTGGGACCTGTCACTATGTTGCCTGACATGTAAAAGGGATGTCGTAACAATCTTGAGATGGGGAAATGATGCTAGAATATCTGAGTGGACACAATGTAGTCACCAGCATTCTTGTAAGAGGGAGGCAGGAGGAATAGTGTGAGTGGTAGATGTGACAGTTGAAGCAAGAGGTTGGAGGGACGCGAGGAAGGGCCCATCAGCCAAGGAGTGTGGGTGGCATCTAGAAACTGAAAAAGGCAGGAAATAGATGGCCTCCAGAAGCCCCCAGAAGGAAGGCGGCCTGGCCAACACCTTGGTTTTAGACTTCTGACCTCCAGAACTGTAAGAGAATCAAGAGAGTAAGAGAATAAATTTGTGTTGCCTCAAGTCACTAAGTTTGGGGTAATCTGTTGCAGCACCAATGGGAAAACAGCACAGCTTATTAACAAAAAGGGACAGTACGCAAGGATTGGGTTGGCCAATTGCTGTCCCCGTTCATTGGAGCCAATGAGTCCTGCCCTTTCTGTTTTGCACAACACCACAGGAGGGCTTCACGTCAAAAGTGTCATGAAGTCCTCAATTTTTAAAAAGTTGTCAAATTGTTCTTGTGTTAAATAAGTTCGTTTAAATTACGTGTACATACGTATACACATACATGCACACTGTGTCAACCACACTGCGCATGACCCAGAGGGAGTACATTTTACAGTTTAGTTTCTGTGGTTTCATCAGTGAAAATAGGATCTTGCCTAATACACTGTGTCTTATAAAGCGGGCAGAACACAGTGCCAGGCCGGGAGGAGGTACCCACAAGCGAAGGGGTCAGAACTAGAGTATCCCAATTCGGTAAACATCGTGAGGGCCTGATTCGGGGAAAGTACATTCCATCCAGAGCTAACCGCCCTTCGGCTAGCTACGCTGGTTCCCGAGCTGGGGAAGCTACTTAGGAACGTATGAGGGTGTTTTTGGTTCCCACAGCTGCAGGGACGCGAAGATGGGAAATGAGGAGGGGTGGTGGGGAAGGTAGAGGGATAGGGAATGACTAGCATTTGGTATCCAGGGGTTTGGGACACCCAATGCCTGTAGTTCTCAGGGCAGTCCCCTCATGAATTGTCTCATCTAAAGTAACCATAACACCTCCACTGAAAGACACTGAAAGGGGAAGGAGAGCGCACTCAAACAGATGGTGACACTGGCCATTTGGAATTCATCATTTATATATAATTAACAGATAATATAATAATTATATATGCAATTTTGTTTTGCTCTGTGAGAGTAATTGGAGTACAAGGGTGAAAGAAACCCTTTTCACCCTTCCTCAAGAGGCATGTATTTTCTGCCTTGACAGCAGTAACCCAAGAGCAAGGAGGACAAAGGAGGGGTCCAGCAAGGCTTCCTGAGGGACATGCTGCCTCCCTTGAGGTCAGAGTTGAAGTCATCAAGAAGGTGGGCCGAGCAGGTTTGGCGGGGGTGGGCAATGGGGTAGGGAGGTGAAAGTTCTAGGCAGCACGTGTAACTGGGGCCTAGCGTTACAAGGGCACAGTGCTGTTGGGGTAACACAAGGAATTTGGTTTACCAGTCACCTCAATTCTGACCTGGGAGAGGATTGAGAAATGAGTCTGGAGAGGGAATCAAGGGTCTAATAACAAAGGGCCCTGAGACACTCTGTGGGAGTTTGGACTTTATCTCGGGGCCATGAGAAGCCACTGGGGAGCTTAAATCAAGGGAATGACAAGAACTCAAGTTAGAGATGGCGCCATTGAACTGAGAATTTCGTTGGTGTCAGTTCTGCTGTCCCCTGCCTTCAGGCGCTGGTCTTTCTCTATCTATCTCTCCTTGTGGTGCAGTGTCGCACAGTCTCAGGGACTGGCTCCGTCTCCCTCACATTTCTCTGTGACCACCACTGTCATCAACCACTTGATGAGGAGTGCCTCCTTCAGGCAGACTGCTCTGTCTCTGAGATCACGGATCACAGGCTAGTTTGGGAGGCTGGCACCAAAGTCTAAAAAAGAAGAGTAATTCAGACTAATGATTTTAGAATCAAAAGATTTGAGTTGGAATTTCAACTTCTCCATTTGCTAGTTTTGTGATCTCAGACAAGTTGTTTAACCTCAGTTTTCTCATCTGTAGGATGGGGATAATGACAATGACTATCTTACAGGGTTTTAATAAAGATTAGATGAGACAATGTATATAAAGAGCTCATCACTTAATAAGCACTCAATAAGTTTTAAATATTGTTATAATAAGATGCAAAGAGCCAAATTTAGCTTGAAGGTTAAAAGTATGCCAGCTAGAGCTACACTGTTGAGTTTAAAAATTTAGTGTCATGGCTCGTGGCCTTGGGCAGTCCTACTTAAACTCACTGTCCCTCATTTTCCCATTTTCAGTAAAATGGCTGATGATAATAGTCCCTATTTTAGAGGGCTGACATGATTTGATTTTAACCATGTAAACCTCTTAGAACACTCTTAGATTTCTTTTAGAAATCTCCTGGCACATAGTAAGCTCATATTTAAATAATAAATCTTCATTATTACTTTAATGGAGTAAGCCAGGCAAGCAATCTTGGGAAGGAAGTAAGACTCTGGACTTTGAAGGACAACCAGTGAGTGCCTTACATTAAAGTTTTATTTATATTTATATATATAAGTTTTATATATTTATATATTTATATATAAATATTTTTATATATATGTTTTCTTCTCCCTTCCATCATTTAATGTATGTTTAAATTTTATTTTATTTATTTTTAATTTTTCAATTACAGTTGACATACAATATTATATTAGGTTCAGATGTACAGACAGCATAGTGGTGAGACATTTATATAACTTAACATGATCACCCTGAGAAGTCTAGTACCCATCTGGCACTATATAGCTATTACAATATTACTGACTATATTCTCTGTGCTGTACATTACATCCCCATGACTATTTTGTAACTGCCAATTTGTACTTCTAAATCTCTTCACCTTCTTCATCTAGCCCCGCAACCTCCTTCCCATCTGGCAACCGTCAATTGAGAACCAATATATTTTTTGAATGATTAATAGGTATCTGGAACTCAACATTAAAGAGGTTGTTTTGAGGGTCAAATAAAATAAGATACCCCATGCCCACTGTAGGTCATTGTTTTCTTCTGATTTTGCAGCAGAGCCTTAAAGGGTAAGGCTTATAGAGTTTAGTTTACTCTGGATCACATGTAAGGGGTGGACCCCCGCTCTGTTGGACTCTAAGTCCCTGTCCTCGCCCTTGGCCTTGCTGTGTCCAGCTACAAGGAGAAGGGAGGTGATCAGGAGGGGTGTGGGGATATGAGGAATCAATTCACCTGCAGTTTGGGTTTGGTACTTGGTTCTCAGGTGGGAGCTTTCCTTTAAGTTCGAGATACTGGGGTGCTGGCCTCATGACGGCCACCAGATGTCAGTGCTAACAAAGAATTCCTCCTCTCGCTGCTGTTTCCAGAGCTAAGTGCCAGGGTGCACTTCTTTTGATAAGCAGCACCTGCAGATGTCACTGCCTAAGAGGAGTTTAACCTGTGGAGCCCATCTTCAAATTCACCCAAACATGGAGTAATTTTGGAGGGCTGAGTCAGAGGAATGTGTATTAGTGGAGCCCAGAACTGAATTTGGAAAACATGTGGTGGCAGAACACTTGGCTTTTTAACATGTAATTCCAAATCATCGCTCCCTAAGGAACAATGTATACTTAGAAGATCAAAGTTCCTTGAGGATGGTTAGTTAGTAGAAACCAAAAGGCACTCAAACCCTGGGATTCACAAGATGGAAAACGTCATTGATTGCTTAGTTGATCGGCAAAGGTTTGAAACTGTAGCTTTAAACTTTTAAATTATGAAATGTAATTTACTCACAAGGCAAACCTATATGCACACATACACAATTAAAATAAAATTTCCTCAAACAACACTTCACAACATGTGAGACACTCTGATTTATTTTATTCTACTTTTTCGTTAAAAACCGCTAGTGGGGACCCACCCAAATAATGATCCACAATATGGGTCATCACCACATGTTTTAAAAGAAGCCCTGGGTTTGCAGTACTTGGTCAGAGTTCATTCCCAGGGTTAGAGCATTCTAAGGGGGAAAAGCTGACTTTGGGTATGGACCTGGCCTTAAATTGTACCGGTGCCTTGAATAAGTTGTTTATTCTCTGAAGCTCCACGTTCTCATAAATAAAATGGATTTAAAAGTACCTCCTCAGGGGACTGCTGTGAGGTGCCTGGTACGTAACAGGTTTTCGACATAGGCCTTCCTCGTCTGTACTTGAAGGGATTTAGATTGTCTGTGATTAGAGAACATTACAATTTAACTAAATGAGAGCAGTCTGATGCGGAAGGGGGGTTAATACTAAAACCTGTGATTGGAGAACAGAGTAAACCTGCGAGTGTAATTCAGGTGTAATTGCTAAAGGTCACCCAGTTAGCAGACAGAGTGCCGAAGTAATGCCCCTTAGATCTGCCCGGCTTACAGCGATGTTCTTCCTGGGGTTCCCGTCTGTCTGTTTCCCAGCACTTACACGCGAATAATATCAGTCATTTAATAATTTTCCTTGCTAGGATCTGTGCTTGGCTGACAACAGTAAGTGCTCGAAATATCGCTGAATTACGGCACAATTATGAATGAACTTGGGAGTGGTGGGTCAGGTATCCCATCTGGAGAATTCCAGCCAAGAAGCCCTGTGCGATGCTGAGGGAGGAGCTGGGGAGACTGACTCTTTAGTGTTCCAGGTAATAAATTCTAATCACCTGGGTACTGTGACTTGTTTATAATGGAGCTGCTCATATAGGTTTTTTTCCCCCCAGTCTTCAAGAGCCTCATAGTTATGCTGCCTTAGGAAGAGACTTATTTCCTAGAACTTTTCAGCTCCTCTGAAGCCCTGGCACTACGAATCCATACCACCGTTGGCATTGTTTTCTTGTGATGTACTTACATTTCTTCTCTCCATTAGATTGTAAATTCCCTGAACCTGTTGTAAGATAAATGCCTATTGTTTTGTGGTTACCTGCTCTATGTATGCATGGGTACCTATCTCAAAGCTCCCTTAGCAAGATAGATGTTTTTATATCTTCATCTTACAGATGAGGTGACCAAGGCTCAGAGAGGGTATAAAACTTCTCCAAGGTCACCCAGTTAGCAAACAGCAGAACCAGGATTCACTCAGTCCTCCAAGGTCAGAGCTGGTGCACATGGCATAGCAACCATGGCTCTTTGTTTCTTCATGGCCCAACCCAGTGGCTAACTCAGAGTTCAGCATGTTTGCAGCACTCGATAAACTCAAGTTGATAGTTGGTTGACAGACCCAAGACTCGGGTGTCTGATTCCCTACAGAAAGGTGAGAGCCTGGATTGCTGTGTCTGGATTGGAATTGAGTGTTCCAAGTTCCTGGGCCTGGCTGGGGGCATTGCTTCAGAGTGTAGAGCCAGGAGAGTGGTGATAGCAGAGATGATGCCTTAGCAGGAAGAGAGATAAAGAGAGAGAGAGAGAGAGAGAGAGAGACTATGCAATCAAAGGAGAGCACAGGATTAAAGAGATGGAAGGCAAGGAGGTGGAGAAATCCTCTGAGCCTCAGGAACAGCCCCAGACTCTAAAGTAGGGGTATGCAACATTTTAGCTTCCCTGGGTGATATTGGAAGAATTGTCTTGGACCACACATAAAATACACTAACAGTAACAATAGCTGAAGAGCTAAAAAAAAAAAGTCCATGCCTAATTTTTGTAACGTTTTAAGGAAGTTTACAAATTAGTATTGGGCTGCATTCAAAACCGTCCTGGGCTGCATGTGGCCCATGGGCTGTGGGTTGGACAAGTGTGTTCTAAAGGCCACCTGTAGATCCCCGCCTGGATGAGAAGGAGTAGGGAAGGAGACTCTTCAGGGCTCTGACAACAGGCAGGTGTTCCAACTCTGTCCTTTTTGGCCAGATTCCTTTCCGGCTATACATCATTTTCATGGACTTATGGTTAGAGCTGCAAAGGACACTGGAGGTTATTTGCTGCCATCCTGTGGCAAAATTTTCCTCTGTCCAGATAAAGCCACCCTGGACCATGGTGTGAAAACAAAAGTAGGGATAACATCATTTCCAACAACAGCCAGAGGTGATCATAAAAACACAATTGCTGACGCGAGATGCTGACCAATCAGAAGTGCCACAGCGGTAAGTGCTGGTGTGCCTGTGCGGGCGCAGTGATTTTCAGTGTGTTTCAGCCCTGGGCATAGCTACAGCGTATTGAGCACATGCACGTGCTGGGCACGAGCCAAGTATTACCTAGTTAAACCCCCCATGATCCCAGTGATACTTCTCCAGAGGAGGAAACGTGAGGTCCAGGGAAGTGCACTCAACGTCCCAGAAGACACAGTGCCTAAGTGGAGGGGCTCGACTTGACAGGAGCTCCTCACCACAGAGCTCATGCTAAATCTGGGGTAACCGTGCTTCCTAAGTGCCTAGGTGGGACAAGGCGGGGATGAGGAAGCATCTGTTTGGAGTCTGGGAGTTTGACACACGTGGGTAAGGGATCGTTTCCATTCTGCTTTTGTTCGCTGCTTGATTTCTTCTAATAAGAGCCCTCCAGGTATGTCATTGCCATCCTGGTCTCTGATTCCCTTTCAGGCAGGAAGCAAGGAGTAAATGGTGGCCGCTTTCCTCTGTCAAGGTTTTCCTTGACCTTTTTGGGGGTGGATCTGGAAAACACTTTCATTATCTTCACTTCAAGCCTCCTCTTTGTTTCAAGAGGGCTCTTACCTGAGGAAAACAGCTGGACTGGACTCGGGGGCCAGAGCTCTGGCGTGGATTCCTTTACAGATCTGAGCTCTACACCTCCTCAGTGTTTTCTCCGGTGTGAGTTTTTAGTCTTCTCTCTTATGGGGCTCTACATGCAGCCAAGAAGTCCAGGGTGACATAGCAGCGTGACCTGGGCAAGTCACAATGTTATGGGAGGGACAAATGGAAGAAATCGAGGTGGGGCATGGAAGCTGGGTCAGACATATAAGCCCCAAATAGTTTAAATTTTATAAATGAATAAATCTTAAAGGTAGAAATGAGGACTTCTTAGGCAGAAGTAAAGAATCAGTCTCTGAAAAGACAGTGGGAAAATCCATTGAATGAAAAAGAACCCCAATAAAATTCCCTCTCACTAGGCCTGACTTTATAATGTTATAAAAAAATTACAGAATTTTTGGTGGAAAATGTTGATGTGATTTTCTTTTTTTTTTTTTTTTTATTGGGGTGACATCTGTTAGCAAGGATTACATAGGTTTCAGGCATACAATTCTACAGTGCATTGTCAGCTTGTTGTATAATAAGTTCACCACCTAATGTGAGTTCTCTTTCCATCACCTTATATTTAGCTTCCCCCCTCCTCTCCCACCCCCTCCCCTTTCTCCCCTCCCTAACCTACTCGTCCCCAAATAAACATTAAACTATTGATTGTGTCCATGGGGTATTTAAAACAGCCGTGTTTAAAGACACTTTTGTTCAGTGTCTATCTTAATGTAAAATAGTGGAAATGAAGTAATAAGTCAGGAAAGAAAAATTACTACACTGAAAGAACAAATCACAGATTTAATTTGACAATATTTGTAACACAGTTAAATACTGATAATGATCAAATATTTAACAAACTTTTAACTTATTAATAATAATATCTATTTGTGTTATCTGAAATGTCTGTAATAATTGTTATGCAGATCACCAGCTGATTGAAACATTGTTAGTGAGATTGTTTAACTTGTTGTGATGCACTTAGTTTCTTGAAATCAGGCTCAAAAGATGCAAGATACAGTCTTAAATCCGGACTTGCATTAAACTTGTTGTGGAACGTATTTTTTATGAAGGTCTAAGAAGAAAAACCTCTCCCCACTAGCTCAGTATTAGTAAACGGGAAGAGGTTCATATTCCTCACTGACATCTACCCAGAAGGTAATAAGATGCTTCCTTTTAAAATCAGAATGTAAGGAAGAATTGGTTGAACGTTCGATTAACTGCTCTGTTTCATTGATTGATAATTTAGCTTCTTTGAAGAATTCTTCATTGAAGGGATCTGCAATGCAGTTATTTTCTTTTCCCCATTGAGGGAAGTACTTATAAAAGGATGCTTTAAGACCTTCAGGTGACTTACAATATTCCTTTTCATGTTTTCAGATAGATGCAAGTCATTTGCAGATAAGTTGTGCAGAGTTTCAAAAACTTCAGCCTCACCTCTTTCAATACACGCTTTCCAAAAGTCCAGTGTTTTAATCATTCACTCAATTTTGTCGGTTATTTTGAATATAGTGATTGAGCTGTTTTGAAGTCCCAAGTTGAGTTTGTTTATTTCTAGAAAAATATCTGATAAATATGCAAGACTTTGAAGCCAATCACTGTTCTGAAACTTTGCAGCAAGAAGGAAACGATGGTCTTCAAAAAACACCTGGACTTCATGTCTAAGTTCAAACATCTGTGT